>JAMPIV010019455.1:0-25000 GCA_024509875.1 Oreohelix idahoensis | reverse complement strand
ATAACATCAAGAGATGGACAGGAAAGAGTCTATCAGAGTGCACCACCAAGACAAGAGACAGAAGACGTTGAAGATCCATTACAGCCAACCTTCGTTGTGGAGATGGCAACTGATGATGATGATATCTGCCCATCCGAAACGTGCTGAGTTGAAGTCATGAGCTCCACTTTTTCCAGCTTGGCTTGCATTTGAAGGATTGTGACATCTGGTCCCAAGCTAGGAGTAAGAAGCACATGGTATACTGTGCATTCCCCGCCATCCAACGGGGCTCTCCAACTATGCAGAGCTAAAATACTGTGCTCTGGTTCTGGGCTCTCCCAAGAAATTGTCACGTTCTGTACAGAGCCACTTCTCAGATCCTCCTGCCAATCACTGGTGTCGCATGATTTGTATACATGTGCTTAGTTAATGAATGGAAAAAAAAACACTAGGCTTGTTGTGGTATGAAAAGACGGTGGAATGAGGTCATCCAATCAAAACGCAGGAGACTGCAAACGCCGATCGATAATGATATGGTATTTTTTAACATGGCGACAGCAGTGTACGCAATTCTGGACGGATTTATATTTGGTATAGGCACATGCGTGATAGAAGTTTGTTGGTTTTTCGAAGGATAAAGAGAGGAATATGCAATTCAAAAGAATAGTGGATGGAAGAATTCTTTGTGGAGAAGAGTGAGTTTGACTGAGCCAGCACATCGGAATCTACCAAGTGGATAGACTTTAAAATTCTGTAAATATTATGCATCCTAACCAATTTCAACCAAATGTATATGGAAAGGAAGCTCACAGTCAGGGAATTGAAAGACGGTATATAAGAAGGTTTATGAACGACGTGTGTATTTGTATGGAGTATAGGTTTGGATGGTAACTTACACAGATTCACTCTGAACTACGAAAGCCAAGGAAGTTAATACTAACCTATCGACCTTGTTCTTCTATACGTACGCAGCTAACCTATAAAAAGAGGCAGCGCTGTAATCAAACCGCACACTAACACAAAACAAGCCAGAGAGATAGACAGAAGAACAGAGCTGCTAAGGCTAATACTTTGCTGTATGCTTGCCGTGCAGATTTACTTCACCAATTCAAGTCTAGTCTGTGCTTAACGTCTATCCTAGAGGGTATGTAGAATTACTGTATATATTTGTGAACTTAATATCACTGTTTATTTCAGGATTTTATTAGTTGATCTACATCGTTAGGATATGAATGTACCATGCCGAATGTTTGCATTTACTGGTATGATTGCTAAAGATGGAAACTGACAATATAACTAACAGTGACTCAACCTGTCAACAGTCCTTGTCAGGATTAATATAACCTGCTATAAAGTACAGCACTTTTCAGAGTTGACTTGGCATTCCATATGTGAAAGGAAACGGTAGCATCATACATCATTGTAACATGTATTTTGTTTAGTCATGTATTATATCATTTGAGAAAATGTTCTGCAATTAGACACCTGTCTTGTCTCGCTATTGTTAAATCATACTGAGCCATGTATCATTCACCTACATGCCGACATCTGAGACACACTAATATCATACACACTAGGACGTGCGGGTTCCATAAACACGGACTAGTCAAATGTCTATCATTGTTCACAGGTTCATATGAGTCATCATCTACCTAAGATCTAGAGTTCAGGTCAATCCAAGCTGCCTGGAATCTCGCAGGAGCCTAATGATTGTTATCTGTACTTCGGCCTTAGTCCCCCTCAGTGTTGGGTGGGCTAATGCAAAGATCTTCAGAATACAGTGCTGTGTGTCATTCTAACAAGAACAGATCTTACTCTAAAGATGAGTATATAATAGGACCAATTCCAGCAGCGCATGTGAGCCGTCAAAGTCGATGATGATCGTGGCGTTCTCCAACTTGCGCTTAGGTTTAATGATTTAATTCATGGAAGAGTAAACATATTAGCAGTAGCTAAGTGGTCATACGAGAGTCCTTAAACTTGCTACATACACAGCCACACAAGAATTGAAGAAACGTCCAGCTTATTCACATCACGAACATGTTTATTGCAAATAAAACGTATGCTCCAATGAAGTATTACTTGTAAGACCTCTGTCACTACACATCTCTAACTCCCCTGGCATAGGGTAAATGCAGATACTGGCATATAACAGTCTGTCCGTAAATGTCGAGATCCAGTCCTGTAATCAGCTGTATCTATGAACATACGAATATATAAGAACAGGAACATCGCCCGTCTTCAGTCTGCAAACATCACTATATCATTTCTATCCACTCATCTACCTATCCTGTGAATGAATCAGGCACTCTGTCATTCCAGGATGATAAGACTAACTTCAGAACATATATATCAAACACACTGACATCTGAAATATCTCGGAGCGATTTACACATGCCTCCTCACTCTTCCAAGACACACAGCCCAATGCCCCGTGAACCCTAGGCTATCATCTCGCCTCCTTTTGACCTCTCTTGCACACTAATTCGTGACGTCGTATCCGCCGCAATGCGACAGATCGTAATAAAACCTTGTGGACGAAGCTATTTAATAGCTAGATATAAGAACATAAATAACTGCATATAATATGTACGTCACATCTTCCCCCCTCCCCTGTCTGAGGAGAAAATGACATTTTTCTTCTTCAGAGGTAGGTAAACAAAATATAAAATGAGGTTCCAGTGCCAAGTAGACAGTTCAAATATAATACGAGCGGAGACCAGGAAGTACTCCAACCCCTGTGTCTGTCATGAGAAAGCCAAATTTAACACAACGTGAGGACATTGATATGAAAATATCAAAGCCTAAGTCTTACTCAAGTCGAGACAATATGACACATAAGAAGTAGATGACCTGCCTTCCAGTAAATAAGACTACGTGTTTTATGAACTCATCCATACCTGTCAATCATTTTCACTCTAATGTCACATACTTTTGGTCTAAGTCCTGTCAGGTTATAGACTTAGTGAATATTGTCACTTAATCCAATTGCAAAGTAATTATGCTATAGATGACCATTAAGTAATTATAATATATATGAAAGTTGTAAGCCACATGCAATGAAGTACATGATGTAATACCTTCATGATAAGAGAATAATGTTTTCTGTTTTTCTACTTTTTTTCCATTCATATTATGTTTTGTTTTCTTCTCTCACATGAGTCTTTATTCACAATCTCAATGGATGATATACCATGATGATTAAGACAAGCATAATAAGTCCCCACGACCCTGTGTAGTTTGGTAAAAGTAGTTAATGTCAATGCAAACAAGACATGCTCAGTTGGTATAAGACTTCAGTAGATGCAAGAAAATTAGTGTAGCAGAGTACAAGGACCATGCGTACAGATACTACTTCTTACACACGGTGTGTCTATTAAACAAAGTCTAAGCACCAAGATAGTAATAAAAATTAATGTGTCCATCAAAGAAGAATATGTTAGGTAAATATCACTATTAAGTTTGTTGAGCACAAAAATTCTGAGTGTTCATAAATCCATGAAGATAATTCAAGTTCACGGTTCCTGTGTGGATTATCAAATACAAGGTAATAAATTATCCCTGAAGAGTTTCTTTGGTTCACAATGTGTACTGCGATGTACCTGAATCCTGAGTATGATTAGTGTCCCTTGGAGGAAAAGTTATACGCTCTGTAGTGTCCCTTGACTTTCCATCACCGATAAAGTTTCATACCAACACATAATGCAAGTATCCATGCATACTAGTTGCTGTAAACAAAGTCCTTGAACTATGCGAATAACAGTCTCGTGGAATGAACATAAAGATAGTCAAATGTGGCAGATATAAGTGTACCTATAGGTTGTCGAAGACAACTAACTTGAATATGACAGATTCTCAGATTTTCTCCAACTGGGGTAATTCCGTGATGTATCAAACCAGTACTAGATGGTTGTACAGCGAGACAAGACGTCCGCGAGATTGTTCTCAGAACCCTTGATCGCCCGGATGGTGTAAGAGTATGGCTGTAGACTTAGGGCATATCTAGCTGTTCGTTGGTTTGAAAAAATTAGCTTTTTGTAGATAAGCTAGCGCCCTCTGGTCGGTTTCGATGACAAATGGTGCCCCAATCAAGTATTTTTGTAGTTTGGAAACACTCCATGATATTGCTAGGAGCTCTCTTTCCAGAATGGGGTATTTCGATTCTGTTGAAGATAACTTGCGGCTCACATACAATACTGGATGCAAAACAATGTTGTGGAGTTGCATCAAAGACGCTCCTATCGCATATTGAGATGCATCACACCTGAGAGTAAAGGAGATAAATGGATTAGGCAGTTTCAATATTGGTGCCTTTGAAAATGAAAATTTAATACGGTTTAATACATCTTGACATGGCTGTGTCCAGACTATTTTGTTAGGACATCCCTTTTTCAGCAAAGATGACAAAATGGAAGTTATTTCTGAGAAACGAGGAATGAATTTCCTGTAAAAGTTGATTAGACCTAACAAACGCATGACTTGTTTTTTTGTTTTAGGAACCTCAAGATTAAGAATTTTTGAGACAGTGTCATCATCTGTTTTGAAGAATCCTTGATAAATTCTATGTCCCAGAAAAGAAATTTCTTTATAGCCGATCTGGACTTTTGAAGGTCTAGCTGTGAGGTGGTGACTGCGTAGAATGTCCAATAAGGATTGAAGACCTAAGATATGGTCCTGCCAAGAATTGTGGAAGAGACAGATATCGTCGATATATGTTATGATATCAGGCCGACCAGCAAATAGTAATCTCATCATCCGGACAAACGTTGCCGGTGCGTTCACTAGCCCAAAACACATATGAGTCCACTGATATAATCCATTAGGAGTGGCAAAGGCAGTGTAAGGCTTAGATCTATCTGTTAAGGGAATCTGCCAGTAGCCTTTTGAAAGATCAAGTTTACTGAAATATGTGGCATCAGACATCTTTTTCAGTAAGGAATCAAGAACAGGCATAGGCTCTGCATCAGCAGAAGTTATACCGTTAAGACGACGGAAGTCTATACAGATTCTAATGGACTTATCTTTTTTCCTAACAATCACTAGAGGAAATGAGTACGGTGATTGAGATGGTTCTATAATACTCATTTTAAGCATGTTATCAATTTCCTTATCCACTTGAGCCTGAAAATGAATTGGTATGGGATATGGTTTTATCCGGATAGATGTTTGATCTTGAAGTAGAATGTCGTGAGAGATGACATCAGTACTACCTGGGATATCAGTCAACACATCCTGATAGGATTGTAACAGATTAGAAATTTGAGTGTGTTGATCGACTGATAGATCTGGAGATATAGAAATGTCCCTCCAAGATTCTGACGCTTGAAGCGGAACAAAAGATAATGGCAGAGAGACATCTTCGAATGAAGACTCCTCATCATGAATTACAGCAAGTGAGGAATAGTTTGAGTGAGACGTATCAATGGCCTCGAAAATTGGTTGAAGATTACCAGGTCGAGAATGGAATTTTTGGAGCATATTGATGTGAAATGTTCTATGTTGACCCTTTATATCCACAATATAATCAACATCAGTTAACTGTGAAACCACTTTATACAGTCCTCTCCATGCAATTAATAGTTTATTCACTTTTGTGGTGAGAAGCATATATGCTTCATCACCAGGCCACAATAAGCGTAATTTTCTCTTCTCATTAATGAATAGTCTGGTTTTTCCTTTTGCTCTCTCTGAAGCATCCACTGCTATCTGGCATGCATCAATAATCTTTTTTCGTAGATTTACAACATACTCATAAGAGGATTGAACCTCCTCTGACAACTCGGAGCCCACGAGAAGCTGTTTTAAGATCGACATGGGACCTCTAGGCTTTGCCCCAAAAATTAATTCGAATGGCGAAAACCCGGTTTGTTCGTTTGGGATTTCCCGATAGGCGAACAAAACAGCTGGTAAAATTCTGTCCCAGTCCTGTGGACATTGTGAGGTAACCTTACCCAACATCTGTTTGAGTGTCTTATTGAATCGTTCTACTGTGCCGTTCCCTTCTGGGTGATAGGCACTACTTAGAGACCTCTCAATTTGAAAATCCTTCATAACCTGTGCCATAACTTCTGATGTAAATTGTCTACCTCTGTCTGATAGTATTTCCTCCGGAAACCCCAATCTACTGAAAATGATCATGAGTGCATCAGCAACATCTCTAGTTGTGATGTTCTTAAGTGGTATTGCTTCAGGCCACCGTGTGCACATGTCAATGCACGTAAGAATGAATCTGTGGCCTCTTGCTGATACTACTGGTAATGGTCCTATGAAGTCAATTGCCATCTTAGCGAATGGTCTGTTAGAGATATCAAAGGCATGTATAGGTGCTTTGTGATATGCACCTTTCGCAGCCACGCTTTGGCATGTCTTGCAAGTTCTACAAAAAGTTTTTACATCTTTGGTGACCCCAGGCCAGAAAAAATTCGACAGCACTCTTTGTTTAGTACGAGCTATCCCCAAATGGCCTGCACAGTTGACATCATGGGCATGTTGTAAAATAAAAGGTCTAAAATTAGTAGGCACCATGATCTGTTTTTTCTCAGAATTAGCATCATTAAAATTTCTAATTAGAATACCATTTTTGATGGTGTACCAGTGAATAGCCCTCTCATTGTACACAACATCATCTTTTCTAGCCACCTTGAAAAATTTTTTCAATGAGTCATCATTATGTTGCATAGTAATGAACGACTCTTTACTGACAAGTGTAACTTGTAAATTGTCATCCTCCTCACCCCCTGATGCTGTACTATCATTGGCCTCTGCCTGAGCCTGTGCCCGTGTAGTAACTGCATTAGCAGTCAATAAATGCTGGTTTTCCCACCTTTTAATATCATCATCTGAGCACTCCTTCAGCCCAGGGAGGTTACCCAGAATCAACTCGCTGACTGGATTTTCCAACATACAAGCAAAAACGTTCCCTGTGAAGTAGGGTGTGTTTATGTAAACAAAGGCAGTTTGATAATACTCAACTGTGCCCTCGAAGGTAACACATTTCACCTGTTTACCTGTGTAACATGAGTTATCAACAAGAGATTGCCGTACCCCAACGGTAGTGCATCCCGTATCCCTGAGGACGGAAACAAGTCTATGATTAACAAACCCCCTGCAAAATTTAAGTGAACCTTTTTCATCATAGGAGCCGCGGTAGCATAGTGGTTAGTGCACTGGCTTCCTAGCGCAGTGGTCTATGGTTCGATCCCCAGATGAGGCGGAAAAATTTTTAGGCCACAAACGGCTCCTGGGTCGACCCAGCCCCAAATGGGTACCAGAGCTACTCTGGGAAGGTTAAGGCGGCCGGCGTGATGCCGACCACATCACCCCTCGTGTGCCGACGGTCAAGATAATATGGGCCTAACACCATATTCCCAATATGCCTCAATGGGCGTGTAACGGGTTCCTTTACCTTCCTTTTTTTTCATCATGAGAAGCAAGTACTGGTAGAGGGTGACCACAAATTAATCTGGGTACTTTATCTGTCTGAAAAACAGTGTTGCAAGCAGAGCAATTTGCTTTATTAGAAAGATCAACACTGCATGCATTGGCATGAGACGTGGTCTCAAACCCTTGATTCCCAGCAACAGAATGGTTGTTTTGTTCAACAGCAGCATTAGACCTATGTGGGAGTCGAGAGCCTCTGTAGTGATGATTATTCCTGTTGTTCTGGTAATTACAATCATTATTATAATTTGATCTTTCTCTGTTAGAATAGGAATTATGAGTTCTAGTCCAGCCTCTGTTTGGTCCATTAAATTGTTGTTGAGGCATATTTTCCTGGCTATATGGTCGAAATGGTCTGTATGCAAAGTTATACCGACCCCTGAAGGTTCCGGCATTCCGGCTAAAATTTCGTCCCCAGCCTGAAGAATTATCAGGTGGTCACTGTTTTTGATTTCTTGTATATAAAGCCTTTGCTGAAGCAACTGGTAATGCCTCCTTGATGTTCGAGCTGCTTATATTCCTCCCAGGATGTGCAGTCCTGAAACGACGCCCCAAAATCTCCATTTCAGCAATGGTTTGGGGATCCCTCTCTTGGAGATAGGACAAAAATTCTGGACTGACTGAAGAGAGAACCTTATCTCTTAGTATGAGATCCATAAGCGACTCAAAAGTATGGTCGATTTGTGACAGTTCAATCCATCTCTGAAAAGTAAGCTTGATAGATGCAATGTATTCTGCGAAGTCCTTGGACGAGTCAGGCAAAAGAGTTTTGAATTTTAATCTATAACAGTGAGTATCCAGCTGGAATTTTTTCAATAATAATGCCTTTATAGAATCATAGTCACTTCTAGAGGCATCATCCAACGTGCAGATAGCTGTAAGGGCTTCACCTGAAAATAATGACATTAATTTACTAGGCCATTCAGATTTGTCCAGTTTATGTTCCTGACAAATTGTCTGAAACCTGTTCAAGTAACACGAGATGTCATCGGATGGATGAAATTTGGGTAAATGAACCTTAAAAGGACACCCATGATCCCTTTTTGTTGTGCCCTGATTAGTGCTCTCCGCCGGTTTGTTCTCATTCTCAAGTTTAAGTTTTTGAAGCTGAATTTCAGCCATTTTTTGCTCATGCTCAAACTGTGCTAGCTTAAGCTTTTCTTCTTTTTCATCTTGCCTCTTCTTCTCCGCTAATTCTTGTTCTAATTTTTTCTCTTCCTTAGCCACCTGCTCTAAAGCAAACTCTCTCAAAGCCTTCGCTTGAAACCCAAGTCTTTCCCCCACGTTGACAAAATGTTCTAGGCGAGACATGTTGAGGTACACTGATGTAATCAATCAGTTAAAACAATAACAAATCTTAAATAAAATTATATCACTTTCCAACAAATTGCCTTATACTTAATATCAGAACAGAACAATCCTGCCCTATTTTCACAGGAGACAGTAATATATTTCCAAAGGAGCAGCCAAGACAATACAATTTAAGAGATATATATATACATATATATATATATATCTATATATATATATATATATGTATATATATATATATCTATATAGATATATATATATATATATATATATGTATGTATGTATGTATGTATGTATGTATGTATGTATGTATGTATATATATATATATAGATATATATATATATATATATATATATATATATATATATATATATATATATATAGATATATATATATATATATATATATATACAGTACTTTGCAAAAAAAATGGCAGTCATATTGCTCAGCTAAATAAACTGAAATCTAATTAAATATGCATGTTCTGCCCCAAATTTGCACTCCACTTAAGTGAGCAAACACTACCAAAAGTAAAAAAAAAAATTAGCGTAGAGTAACGTCCCTTGATATAAAAGCAGACGACAATTTCTAATGCTAGTGGCAGAAAATGGATACAAAGTCAAAGTGTATGTTAATTTTACAGCTTTGGAATGAAGGAAATCAAACATGTTCCAACATTTCTAAAACCTTGAACATTCCTGAGCGGACTGTCTACAGAGTTGTGAGTAAATTAAAAGCAGGTAATGGAATCGAGCGAAAAGAAGGTAGTGGGAGGCCAAGAATTTTGGTCACAAAGGACCATCGGTGTCTCGCCCAAATCGTTCGGGCTGGGCCAATGAAGAGTGTAGAAAACATACGGCAGCGCATGATCGAGTTGGGAAGCCCAGAGGTATCTAATGCTATTGTCAACCGGGAACCACACACAGGATGAATTACACAAAAAAGCGGGTAATTTCGTCACCATTGCTCACAGAGACTCACAAACAGATGCGCTTGAACTGGTGCCACGAACACCAAAATTTGTCATGGGACAATGTGATTTTTTCAGATGAATGTTCTCTTTGGTCTTATCCTGCTCAAATAAATATTTGGACGAAAGGCTCTGTAACGCCTGTGTACCAGCGACCGAAACATACCTAGAAATTCCATCTTTGGGGAGGGGTGTCAGCAAGAGGTGCCAACCCACTGTGTGTTTTCACAGGAATTCTCACGAAAGAAAGGTACATCGACATACTAGAGGGACACCTTCTGCCATTTATGCAGGTCATGTACCCCGATGGGTGCACATTTCAACATGACAATGACCCAAATCATACAGCTCATACCCCCAAAGCATGGCTGCAAGAGAAGAATGTGATAGTGCTGAAGTGGCCCAGCAACAGTCCCGATCAAAACCCAATTGAAAACGTTTGGGCACTACTCAAAAATCATTTAAAAAAGAGTGGACTCAGAGACGTTGAACAATTGAAGAAGGTAGCTAAAAAATACTGGGACAGCCTGACTCTCAATTACCTACAAACATTTGTGGGAAGTATGCCTCGCCGCATCCAGGCTTGCCTTGCTGGAGAAGGCAACATTATATTGTACTGAAACCACTGTTAATAGATAGGGGAGATACCAATCTTCCTCTGGACATAGAGTTTTTATTATTATTTGCTTCTATGAGTGTGCTGCGTTGCGAAAATATGACTGCCATTTTTTTTGCAAAGTACTGTATATATATATATATATATATATATATATATATATATATATATATATATATATATATATATATATATATATATATATATATATATATATATATATATATATATATATATAGACAGACAATAGATCAAGCCTAACAAGGACAATACTAAGATATAAAGAAAGATAAGGTATAAAAGTTTTAACAGGTAATGAAAAAAAAACGTAATCAGTAGAAGATCCACCATTTAATATATGAATCAACTGAATTGATAGTCAGATTCGATAAATAGAGCACGACCAATAATGACAAAAAATTAAAATAATCAACAGAATATGACAAAGACCAACATTAAAACCAGTCCGAAACTAATAAAGAAGAAAAAAAATTAATAATAATAATTGTAATGATCTAACAAGTTATGATCACTACACAGTACCTATAGAACAATTTGTGTGTGCCCGCTTTACGGCGAGATGTATCACACAACAAGACAGCCGAGCCAACCTTGCCCGCTTATACAAGAATTACATATATTAATACATTAAAAAAGGAAAACAAACATCAGAGCTGATGGAGATCCAACCAAAATATTCATGAACACAGACCGAAAGATGTAAAAAATCGCACTTATCTTGTATGAAAATAAAACAGTCTCCTTCCTGGCCTGAGATATGGTGCTAAGAAATTGATGTGCAGCTCTGAAGCACTCCACAACAATGTAAAATAATTCGTCTCTAGTCCTTCCCTACAGTCCGGTCTGACAGGCCTCCATTTTGAATTTGATCGTAGACTCGCAGAAGTCGGTCACTTGAAAAAAGTGACTGCTGGTAAATTGATATTTTCCTCCAATGAATAAAATTCTTCGATAACGCTGGCCCTCTTAACTTTTTCACTGCCGACACCTTGATAATAATGAACAGTTAATTCATAATATATTTCTAAAGTTACTTCAAAAATTTCCTCTCCTCCATTCCAACACCGCTCTGAGAAGATGTGACCTTCACCTTGTCCGTAAGTGGAACGAACTTACGGTAAACATTTGCTTGTAGAACTGGTGTTGCGTAGCAAATATGTGTTGTTGTATAAATGTCCCGTGGATGATGTCACATTTGCCACACAACGTTGAGGGTGTTGTATCTCATCTGCTTCTCTAAAGGTATAACAATCCTGGCCTTTGCAGAGTAGTGTGTCACCCTCAGACACCAGGGATGATGAGGCGTAGTAGCATGGTGTCTTTTGTCTGGTTTAAGTGTGTAGGATGTAGATGTGTATTCAGACAGTGAGCATTACAAGCAAGGCAATCCACACAAGGACGACACGTTAACTCACGACGTGAAAAGTCAATGATGCTTGCAACAGCTAGTGACGGTTTTGTATAATTTATTATAAACGCCACAATGACGAAGTGTGTAGACATAAACAAGCAGGTACATCATAGGTACGATCAAACAGTCATTATTACATATGTCGTCAATTCAACAGGCACAGCAGACAGCATCAAAATAATGTGCATTAGATGCCTTTTAGGATATCATGACAAGCTGTACACGTAGTCAGGTAGTGAACTTCCCCTTTCCATAAGAGCTAGAAGATATCAACTAGGAGATTAAAGATGGTCTCCTCTATTTGACCTCAACAAGACAGGCATGTCTTTTGAGCGTCACATCATCGTCCTCTATTGTCCAGCAAACAGCAAAGGTATCAAACCTAGATCCATCAATAAAGTTCAGGAAGCAAATAGTCCGTAGGACAGGCATCAATCGATGCGTGACAATCTAAGTGGATCGTGAGCTGAGCAAACTAGTCATATCGTAGACTTTAGAATAAGGCAGGCTAAGCAAAAGTCAACATCACAAGATGGCGATAAAGTTACTCAGCCAAAAAAGGGATTTAATTACCTGTTCATAAGGAATTAAATGAATAATCACATATGCCTCCAGGCATTAGGAATAACACAGAGATATATCATCTCAAGATAGGAACAACAATCATGAGGACTCCTTCCTGAATAAACTAAGCGAAGACTAGCGCATAGCTACGTCTCGCCTTCACAGCTTCTCAGCACAGACTGACCTGGGCGGAAATCGTTTTACCAACGCCACAAAAAGGGACATGCGCAGAAAACGCGAATCGAATACAACTCAGCCAGATTTACGACACAAAGAATGTTCTACGACGTTCGACTTAAGACCTATTACCTTAAAAGGAAATGAATCTTGAAACATTGCGATTGCCAACTGTTTTCAAAGAACTGACGATCTGAGCGCTCCATATATGGTCGTGACTCACAATCGTTCACACAACTATCGGCAACCCTAGCTATCAAGATAAGACAACTTCTTAACGATAGCAATCAAGATTAGACGACTGTAGAAATAAGAGTGACTACAATTCCATGAGTTCCCTCCCATGCATTAAAAAATGAATATAGTCCAAATGCATGGTCAGAATAAGTTGCGACAAGTTTTTAGCAGCAACATTACCGCCACCTCCCGATAAAAAAAAATGTGCAACATTTTTTATTTTTTTTTTAAATATCCAAGAGTAAAACCAAAAACGGTTGAACAATGCACGAATTATGCGGGGATAAGTAATTGCACTGCCTAATATGAGGCTAAATTGACACATATAGTGTCTGGTGAGAATATTTCTCAACAGATAAAAATCTGATTCAAAAATATATCGGGGAGGTACCACCAACACACACTACGCTTGCATGAAAATACAATATAAATATGCAAGTTCATATCATTATAATCAAATAGCAGTGTCATAATCTAATACCGCTTAGAATGGATGTACACATCTGATATTGAATGTTAAATATTACATTATCTAAATGTTTAATATTACCATTACACAATGAAATTAAATATAAATGAAGATCGAGGACACATCTCCTGTCGTTCCAAAGAAACTGTACAATGTGGAACTCTCCATGTTTGACAACAGAAAGGTAGCTTCTCAGATCAACAATAACGTGCTGAGAAAAAACAAACAATATAATTCTATTTAATAGCCATTAAGTTTCATACTATACAATACATTATTATTAAAAATTGTGGCCTTTGGAACTTTCGGCCCTTATATTAACTACTCAGTCTTCTTCTTATATTAAAGATGGGAACAGAAGAAGATGATAACAAAGCACAATAGTATGTGTTCACCTAAAGTGAGGACAGATGTGCTAATGTATTGTAGTAATATAGGTGTGTTATGGCTCTGTCGTATATATAGAAATAGAACAGAAGTATTAGTTGGAATCATGTGGGCATCTAGACAGAATGTCAGCCATCACATTATCCGACCCACGGATGGCTCGTACCGTGAAGTGAAAAGGTTGAAGAGCAATAGCATATCGATTGGATCTCGAACTCTTCAAGTTCTTAGTCTGAATAGCTGTAAGAGCTTTCTGATCAGTTTCTAGAATGAAATGTGCGCCCAGGAGGAATCTTTGTAGTTTGAGAATAGACCAAACCATAGCTAACAATTCACGGTCTAAAACCGAGTAGTTCCTCTCTGCCGCATTTAGTTTTCTAGAAATGTACATGACAGGATGCAGAGTTTCAGCATATTCCTGCATAAGTGCTGCTCCGATCCCAGTGGATGAAGCATCACTTCGAAGAACAAAAGTTCTATCAAGAGTAGGTAATCTTAGGATGGGAGGAGAAGAAAATATACTTTTAATCTGGTCTAAGGAAGATTGACATTCCTGAGACCAACGAATCAGATTAGGCGACCCTTTCTTCAACAACGTTGACAGAGGTGCCATTATCGAAGATAGATTCGGAATAAATCTCCCATAGAATTGAATCAACCCCAAGAGACTCCGGACTTGTTTCTTCGTTTTAGGTACAGAGATGTTCAATATTTTCGAAGTATTGTGGTCTTCTGTCTTCAAGAGACCATGACCAACACGATGACCCAAGAAAGAAATTTCACCAAAACCAATATAAGCTTTAGAAGGTTTTGCTGTCAGATTATACTCACGTAGAGTAGACAGTAGGTCATATAATCCCAGATAGTGATCTTCCCAAAAATCACTGAAGAGACAGATATCATCTAAGTAAGCGATGACATCTGAACGATGAGAAAGAATTCGACGCATCATGCGAACGAAAGTAGCAGGGGCGTTCATAAGACCGAAAGGCATTACATTCCATTGAAATAAACCCCTAGGTGTAGAGAAAGCAGTCAGAGGTTTGGCATGATCTGCTAAAGGCACTTGCCAATAACCTTTTGACAAGTCAAGTTTAGTGAAGAATCTAGAATTAGAAAGTCTACTAAGTAGATCTTCTAGTAAAGGCATAGTGTAGAGTCTAGTAGATGTAGAGTCTACTTTATTCACCGTTGAAGTCGTTATAGACTATGCTGCATACATGGTGTATGGGTTGTAATAATATGCCGTGGTTAACAACTGTCAATAAAGTTAATTTAACTGTTATCAACTTCAGTCGGGCTTATATATGGCCGACACAAATTCAACATATGAAATAAAAGGATGCAGTCTCAAGTACTGACCACAACTGGCAAAAGGATGTAAGTCGAGTCCATTTTCTTGACGAAGACGCAGACAATTTATTACAGACGTTAGTACAAGTTCAAACGTAATATTCATAAGCATGCATCAACAACGTAGATTACTTCTTGGATATGACAGTTCATATTGTTCTCGTTCTTTCCAATTTCTATTAATCATGAGCTTGATCAACATCTTATAATAAGGACCGACCCTTCAAGGACGGTGACCGACCTTCATGGTAATAATTTCTTCTTGGCTTGATTGGAGCCTACACGCCACGAAGGGGCTTCTGAAGTAATCCATAAAAAATGCAATAGTAACCTTCAAAATATTCTGGGTACGTCTGGAACCCACTAGAAATACGACCTGTGGTTCGTATTGAGGTCCAGCCAGATCGAAAAACGTCAGAAGGAATGACGAGAAAATATCATATAATTAATTTACACATATCGCCCTACCTTGGCCGATACAACTGTGCTCCTCTCCGGAGACTTTGAATACTTTATGAAGGCTTCCCAATATCTGGGCAAGCTTGAACAATAGTTCACAAAAAATACATGACCGACCCCGGTCATGGCCATCAGGTCTCTCCTACGTCATTGCTCTCTCCTTTTCTTTTCATCCCTTCGCGCACCGCGTTGCGCCTTTTTTCCCACTAATCTCCCCGACCGTGCGCAAATAATGAATTATATATATACTTACTCAAATGTGCCCCCACATTTAAATTACACGCGCCAAAAGGACGCAACAGTACCTTCCTCCCACGGGACAAAAAAAAGCGAAGCTTTTTTTTTGTATTAAGATATGGTTGATCAAGTTCATAGAACAATTACTGTAAAATCATTTAAAAAATTAAGTTAATTGAAAGTATTAATGTGTGGGATGAAGTATGGAAGAAAACAGAAAACAAATTCCAAATGAAAAGATTCACCAAAATAATGTATCAAACTGGTATGAAATACCAATGAAGGAATGAAATAAAGGGATAGAAGGATGAAAAGAAATGGTGAAAAAAAAAATAAAGATGACAATAAAACAGAAAAATATTTAAAAAAATAATTTTGAAATGTAAAATGAATGAATGTATGTCAATTGACAAATTGTAACAAAATGAAACAAAGTCAATTTTAAAAGTAACACAATAGAAGAAAATTGACACAATCCCAAAGCATGTGTTGCAAGAATGAACAACACGGCCTAACTAGGTATGATAATAATAACATGTGAAGTTAACTGTGTGAAAACTATCAAGCGCCAATAATGCGCAATCATAATAAATATATAAATATCTCACATTATTTATAAATTATACTAAACTAATTAAGTTACTAGATTGGTACTAACTAAAATGTTACTGGAATATTTTTAAAAAAAATGTCCCTTATATATCCTCCGTGAAAAGTTCAATTGTTATTAATAAAAAATGAAGTACCGAAAAGAGTCACCAAGTCATAATGTCAAATTGCAAAATTGTCAATAATTTAAGCTAATAATGTTAATTTGTAGTTAAAATGCTATCTCCTTATAACTGTTAAGTTCACGTGATAGAGCTTTAACTTAAAGTTCCAATTATCTAAATTTATTCCACACTTGAAAGCTAATAGTAGTAATGTTAATACTAATGCGCTTAAATGTCATTGATAGTCAATATAAATGGAAATAATGTTTTCTTATATTGTATTGTTAGATGAGAATCAATTCCCGTACATGTCACTGTTGCAGTAGCGACTTAATTATGTAATGTATATAGATCCGGAAACGTTAGGTAAAATATCCATATCAATGCGAAATGTCAAAATTCTGTAATTATACAAATAAACTACGATTGATTAGTAGTTAATGTAGAGGTGGTACACTCTGTAATGCGCAGCGGTTCTGTAAAATCATGAAGGCATCTGGAAAGTGTGTCAGCAAGAACATTCTCCGATCCAGGAATTGCTCGAATGGTGTAATTGAACGGCTGCAAGGCAATTGCAGTAGATCTGGATGGTTTCAGTAGTGTTCCTGAGTAACACTGTAACAATGACGCCCCGATGCCCACCTTGGAAGAGCAGCTGCGAAGAACAAATGGTAGGTCTTTGTTTGGGTAAACATAAAATGGGCGTGGATGAAAACAAAGATTTTATTAAGACTAAAGTGGTATGACACTTATTTCACCACCGTGAAATGTTAGGTAGTACTCTTTAATAATACAGAAAGACATGCAGTGATAATAGTCAACAAAAAGGAAACGCAGGTGACAAAGGCCCACATCTCAAAGGCTGAACTAAAGTCATAGCCTGTGGAAAAGTAAAGCAGTGAGACAAAAGTCGTTGAATAAGAAAATACTGAGTTAATCGGCCCAGTAAAAAAATAACAAAATATAAATACAACAAGTGTAGAATCTGAACAGACAGGATATATGAAAATAAAGAAATGCTAATATGTTAAGACATAAATGATATAAAGAACAGAGAGGTATCTGCAATAGAAGAAAAGACAAAAACATCCGGAAGAATGAAAAGTAACGCACCCACAAACGCAACTATAAAGTGCGTGGTGCAGAGTTTTGTACAAGTCGCACGTCTAAAAGATGGTGCGCAAAAAGTGAACCATGTATTAAATTAATTGCTCTGTGAGCGTCGCGAAAGTTATTAAAGCGCAAAAAAGCAAGCTTTTTAAAAGAATTTTGAAGTTCGAACTAGCGAACAAATTTAACATTACCGATTTACTGAAAAAAATGTTTCAGTGCATACCAAGTGGTATGAGACGGAATGTTGCGCACCGGAACAGTGCGATTCAGTGACATATGATCTCGGTCAGGTCGCAACTGAGCCAGAGTATCATTTAAAGGATTATGTGTCGCGCGTGATAATCGTGACAAAGAATGAAATCACATATTATATTTTCCCATGCAAGATGTAACAGTAGGATAAAATATAAATGCTAGAAAAATATTATGTATAGGAACAGCCTAAACTAACAAAGTCATAGAGAAAGATATGACTCGGAAGAAAAGGAATACCGACTAGTAAAGGAAAGAAGCGATGACTGCATTTGCTGAGTCATCAAAGACAAAATTCAACATTAATTAGCTAATATCTGCGTGAAGCAGAATCAGGTACCAATTGTAAATGAAGAGAATGGTGGTGAAAACACACACCATTGTCCCGCTCGATAACCATGCGAGCATCTCTATTGGTCCTAAATGTAACCACGGCGTCACCATACCTCTTATTGGTATGTGGCAATAGACGCACAAACCTAACGTCTGCCGTGTTGTTAAGGAAATCGCCAAGTTCCTGCCAAGTAGTTCGATGTGGCAGATTTCTTACCAAGACAGTGCGAGAAAATGCCCTTTTACCAATATATGTAGTATTATTGTCCCTCAATTTGGAGTAAGGATTGCCTTGATGCTTATTCCATTGATCACTATTTACGTTGTTATTTCCCAAACGCAACGTATCCTTATTGTATACTGGAACATACTGGCTAGACCGAGTATGATCTCTAATTCCTTTCAAACCCACATGTTTCGAACATGTCATAGTAGATAACCTGACAGGCATATTTACGCATTTGTGTTTAGATGTACTAATATTCGTAGAATTATGTAAATGCGCAACACCTGTATTATCACCATGAATAGTACCGTTTTTAGAAACAGCAGCAAACTTTGTGTCAACCTTTTTAACACTAACCCTACTATGAAGAGCAGAGGCACTACAACTATGTTGTAACCCCAGAGGATGATTGGCAGTATCAATGCCAGCATTGATGGTATCTAGATTACCACGCTGTGTATAGAGATATTTATCAAAATACTTTGAACCAATCAGAACCTCATCAGAACCCACCGGTTCACTCTGGACATACTGGTCTGGCTTTTTAGTACCTAAGGGCTGCACCTTTGTAATATTCTTAGGAATGATGTTAGAACTCTCACTCCCTGATGCAATCTGATCCTGTCGATGAATGGATACCTTTTTAACTGCGAGCATAGAATCATTAGTTAAATCATTTGTTAAACTGCTTACATTGCCACTGGCCTGTCGCCGAGACTTACACTCCACAGAGGCAGTATTAATGCGAGGAGAATCCATGATATTGTATCGATGACTAGGGAAAATATACCTGCCTCGATATGATCTCCTCACTCTTTCAATATGTGATGACGTGATATTATCATTCTTAGTGGGCCTAGATTTTTTTGTGGATGTCATATACTGATCCAACCCATGAAGAACCCCATCAGTGTGCAAGGCTGATGGCTTAACGTAAGTCGGAGACGACTGTTTTCTAGGCAAAGTGAAAACTTTGCTGACGGACTTATTTGTCTTCATTTTATTATCTGCGTTCATCCTAACTCCCAAAGCATCATTCAATGTAGTAAAATCATTTACACTATTGATTTTTACCGCAGTTTTCTTAGAATCAGATTCACCCTGACCCCGTCGCCAAGGCGTATTCCCTGTAATGGCAGTATTTTTCTGTCGAGGGAAGTTGTATGTCCCTCGGAATGATTTCTTAAACCCCTGAAGACTATAAGCATTGAGTGCTAGGTGCTGACTCATTGCTTTGGTAAGGTATTGATCATCAACCTTACGTTTAACAACATCAACCCCAACCATAGACAACTCCTTGTTGTTTAAGACCACATTTCTTACTCCATTAACCCTCTTTCTTAATTCATTACCTTCAGAAGACAGGCATGCGATCTTATGCATCTGCTTCTTATTTAATTTATTTAAGTTAGTTGTTATTTTCCTCTCACTAGCAAGTAAAGAGTCGACTGTGATCAATGCTGTTGAGAGTTCAAAGATCTGTTGTTGTGTTTTCTTTTCTAATTCAGTATACATATGTTTTTCATTCAGGAGTAAATCTTCCAATGTAGACACCCTGTCATCAGTGAAACAATCAATACTCGAGGTTGATACAGTAACAGTGTGAACAGATTCTATTTTCCCTTCATTTTCTGATTTTATTTCATCAAAAATTTTCTTATATGTCTCATTTTCTCTATGGGAATCAATTATTAATTTCTCATTATCTTCACGCAATAATGCCAAGTCGCGCGTGGAAGAGTTCACCCTACTTGTCTGGTCGTTCAACATCTGTTTTAATGAAGTCACCTCCTCGTCCAACTTTTCTTCCTGTCCAAGAAAACATTCATAAAATTTATTATCATCGGAATGAAATATTTCCATTATGTTATTCTCCTCAAATAACACACTGTCATTTTCCCCGTTTTCTATCTCAATCTTTGACTTTATGTCGCTAGGTAGGCAGAACTGTGTATCTATGTCCTTTTCATAGTAACTGGATCCGACCTGCATATCATCAGGCAGAATCAAATCACATTGAATGTACTGGTCTGTACATGGTCGACTCAGGTTATACATTTGTTTTTCAAATTTTGATTTCAAAATTGAGACTTCAGCTTTCAGCTCCTGAATAACCGAGTTCAAAGTATTATTCTCCTTCAATGTATTTTCTGAAAACTCCTTAGAATTTGACAGTTCCAATTGTGATGACGCGAGGTTTGTATTGGCACTCTCGACCTGTGAAGTTAGAGTCCTTATCCTCTCATTTAAATCATTAATCAACATCTCCTTGCTCTCAAGGATCTCCGACAACTCATCTACTTTGTTTTCCTCCTCAATATCTTCTAAAAGTTTCTTATGTCTAAAAGACAATTCATGAACTTTATTAGTATTCGCTGTCAACAGCGTCATCTGATTCTTCAGTGAAAAATTTTCAGACTCTATAACCAATAACTTATTCTCATACTCTCTCTTTAGCCGCTGCAACTCATTAGTAAGAGCCATATCTTTACATAATTGTTCCTCCTTATTATGATCATCAGGAATGTTGTTTTGAAGCATATTATTTATATTCTTCAATATATGATCGTGTTTCACATGAGTATATTGCTGCACAAATATACGAAGGTTCACAGACAGTAAATCCGCTAAATCTTTAGCCATTATTAAATGAGGGACGGAGTGAAAATTATCCTCAGCAAAAAACTTTAGGGATATTGACGCATCTGACAAAAAACGATCCATCACATGCTGTTTCAAGTTCTGAGCCATGTAATCTATCAATCTCCCAACCATCCTGGCGAATCTCATCCAGAATAGACCTCATGTCTAATTTTTTTGTAATATACTCCTACTCAATATGTTAAATATTTCCTAAAGAAATTCAAATTATTCCTTAAACCAATGTATGGCAAGGTCCTGTACGTAGAACCTGAATAATTCCTATTTCCAACTATTAATAACGTTATAGTAATATATCTAAGTGCTTTCCCTAGTAAACAAAACACTTTCCCATTACTCATAACATGTTGATATCCAATGTAGGTCGGAACCCCAAAAAAGTATAAACGTGTGTACGCAAAACAAAATGGAGTTTACATTTGACGTCACAACTCCTACGTCACAGTTTTGTGCGTAACAATTAAAAGATTTTCCCCAAATGATTTATAATATATTAATCTATTTAGGAGTCATATTAAGGGCTTTAGCCTGCTTAATAAAATAATCTAAGGTAGACATTATATAATATTTATCTGAAATAATTCTCCTTAAAAGTGTTACTCAATTAATATCAAATTATTTTTCACTCTAATCAGTGTAACACGTTCTTGTCCAAGAACGGTATGCAATATCATAACTATCAAATATATTATTATTAATTAATGAAATAGTTTATGCATTTAATATTATCAAGATACAATAGAAGAAACAATATAGACAATAGCGACTGGACAAGATGAATAGGACAAATGAAAACGTTCGCAGAAATCAAATAAAATAGAATGTAGAACAAAATTCGGATGTTGCAAAGGATGCAATAATATCTGCGAAGGGCAAAGTAACAAGACAAGAAACATCACAGTGTATAAATACAAAGGTGTAAAAAACTGAACTATAGCCAGATTGAGAAGGACGTAGGTTACAAACAATATACATTATAAAAATAAGGTACGGATAAAAAATTACTACGAAAACAACAATAAAAACCTGACGAAACAACTAAACAGATACTATTATAAGAAACAAGTAGCGATCAGAACTACAGCAAGGTTTCTAGCCTTGAACCGGAATTATCGCTCAATTGAAACTTACAAACTAAATCCTATAGAACGTCTGACAAGAGCCCGAATTAGCTTCGAGATGAACCTCGTTTGTCAGATCGACCTCCCTTCCGCCCACGAAGAACATGGAACATATAACATAAAATAGCATGAATGTGGACATATTAAAGGATCTACCCTCACATATAACGGTGGCACAAGTGTACATAATAACCACAATTACTTATCTTGAAAGAAGACAAAAATATCCCGGCCCTCGCAACGCTAGCGAAAAACTTCCATGTTGGGTCTCGGGTGCCGTTACATATATGAATCGCCTTCATATACAAGTGGGAGTAAACCAGATATGTAGCTGTTCAACGTTGACTTTGGCAGATGAAGTCCAGCGTTGACCTTGACCTTAGATGACAGTTATTTTGAATCCCAAGTACACGATGATGTCGCCTTGAAAGCTCCCAAGATTTCAAAAGATTATTTTTCATGGATATTCGTTCCCTTGAAACTTGTTCATAGCACACTGGCCCACCAGATGTAGAGTCTAGTAGATGTAGAGTCTACTTTATTCACCGTTGAAGTCGTTATAGACTATGCTGCATACATGGTGTATGGGTTGTAATAATATGCCGTGGTTAACAACTGTCAATAAAGTTAATTTAACTGTTATCAACTTCAGTCGGGCTTATATATGGCCGACACAAATTCAACATATGAAATAAAAGGATGCAGTCTCAAGTACTGACCACAACTGGCAAAAGGATGTAAGTCGAGTCCATTTTCTTGACGAAGACGCAGACAATTTATTACAGACGTTAGTACAAGTTCAAACGTAATATTCATAAGCATGCATCAACAACGTAGATTACTTCTGGATATGACAGTTCATATTGTTCTCGTTCTTTCCAATTTCTATTAATCATGAGCTTGATCAACATCTTATAATAAGGACCGACCCTTCAAGGACGGTGACCGACCTTCATGGTAATAATTTCTTCTTGGCTTGATTGGAGCCTACACGCCACGAAGGGGCTTCTGAAGTAATCCATAAAAAATGCAATAGTAACCTTCAAAATATTCTGGGTACGTCTGGAACCCACTAGAAATACGACCTGTGGTTCGTATTGAGGTCCAGCCAGATCGAAACACGTCAGAAGGAATGACGAGAAAATATCATATAATTAATTTACACATATCGCCCTACCTTGGCCGATACAACTGTGCTCCTCTCCGGAGACTTTGAATACTTTATGAAGGCTTCCCAATATCTGGGCAAGCTTGAACAATAGTTCACAAAAAATACATGACCGACCCCGGTCATGGCCATCAGGTCTCTCCTACGTCATTGCTCTCTCCTTTTCTTTTCATCCCTTCGCGCACCGCGTTGCGCCTTTTTTCCCACTAATCTCCCCGACCGTGCGCAAATAATGAATTATATATATACTTACTCAAATGTGCCCCCACATTTAAATTACACGCGCCAAAAGGAATATGGAGAAGTCGATGGTTCAATTATGTTTAATTGGATCATTTCATCCAATTCCTTTTTCACTTGTGACTGAAAGTGTATAGGGATAGGATACGGCCTAACCCTAATAGGATTACTGTCGGTAAGAATTATGTCATGTTCTATGACATTCGTGTGACCAGGGATGTCGGTTAGAACATCCTTAAATGTCTGTAACATCGACGAGACTTGACGATGTTCATCAACAGAAAGATTAGGAGAAATGGACACATCTTTCCAAGATTCCATAGAATGTAGTGGAACCACTGGAAGAGGGAGATCGACATCAGAAAAAACAGATTCCTCATCCTGTATGACAGACAGGGATGAGTAATGACCATGAGGTACAGAAGATTCGTCCGTTGCCTGAAAAATAGGCAGCAAATAGTCTGGACGCTCATGAAATTCCGTCAGCATGTTGATATGGAAAGTCTTATGCTTTCCATCTATATCGACCACATAGTCAACATCGGAAATTCGTGAGACTATTGCATATGGACCTTTCCATGCAATCAGAAGTCTATTTTCCCTACTGGGGAGTAGGACGAATGCTTTGTCACCTGGACAAAGTTGTCGTAGACATCTGTTCTTGTTAGCAAACTGCCTTGCTTTTTCTTTAGCAATTTCTGACGAAGCAGTCGCTAGTTTGCATGCCTCAATGATCTTTTGCCTCAGAGCAATGACATACTCATATGAAGATTGAATGTCATCACTAATATCATCGGCAGTGATGAGATCATGTAATAAAGACATAGGGCCGCGCGGACGCGCGCCAAAGACAAGTTCAAAGGGAGAAAATCCTGTGTGCTCATTTGGGACCTCTCTATAGGCAAAGAGAGCCGCAGGTAAAACCCTGTCCCAATCTTGAGGATGGTCTTCAGTTATCTTACCAAGCAATGTCTTGAGCGTTCTATTCAGACGCTCAACTAACCCATTAGACATAGGATGATAGATGCTACTGAGAGATCTTTTAATTTGTAAGGTAGACATTACTTGAGACATAGTATCAGATATGAGTTGAGTTCCATGGTCTGACAGTATTTCTCTGGGGAACCCCAAGCGAGAAAATATCAGCCAAAGAGCATCTGCGATATCTGTAGTAGATATGCTCTTTAGAGGGATCGCCTCTGGCCAACGTGTGCACATATCGACACATGTAAGAATAAACTGATGTCCTCTGGCCGACTTTATCTTAAAAGGGCCAATAATATCTATGGCCATTTTCTGGAATGGCCGAATAGGGATGTCAGCAGCCTGGATAGGCGCAGCATGTCGTGGTCCTCTAGATTTGACCTCCTGACATACCTGACATGATCGGCAGTATATACGGATGTCCTTGTTAACAAAGGGCCAAAAGAAAGCCGCAAGGACTCTCGACTTTGTGCGGGAAAATCCCATGTGTCCAGCACATTGCGAGTCATGAGCATGTTGCAATATTTGCACTCTCATACTCTTGGGAACAAGAATTT
>JAMPIV010019454.1:0-202500 GCA_024509875.1 Oreohelix idahoensis | reverse complement strand
ATAGATATTTAATTAATAAACCCACTAATCGTTTGACCATTATCTAGTTTGTTAATGTATCACTCGTGCTGTCGGTGTTAATTATTTACATATAGGTACATTTCTACACTCAGATGAGGTTGGGGGCTTTTTCTGTTACGTGATCTAATGACAGAAGCTAAGATCGTCGAGAAAAATAACTCTTTCCACAATTCAATAGAAAACACTGTCCAGTAGAAAGCATTCGCATTCTTTTCTTCTGGTCCTTATCTCGGAAAGGTCTCTATCCTTTGTTAACGAGCCAATTTCTGGAGACCTTCTACCTTATATCTAATAGACTATTCCTGGCGAAAACTACTGTCATAGTTGCCCCACTACTCACCACACGACAATTGGAGGCTCATCCGAGAATAATGAACTCGGACTTAGGAGTGTGATCAATCACATTTTCATCACGGTCATACAGTTGCGGTAATTGCAAAATTAGTTGGTTTTTTGAGGGATTACATTTTAGACTGACTCTTTTTATATTTTCTATATTTCTTTTTGGGAATAATTTATATCTAGAAAGCACAAGTGATACTAGTTTTTAAATGAAGTATCAAACTGATAGAGTAAACGCTTTTGAGAACAGAGTTTACTGTAGGCAATTGAAATGTTGTTTCCCTAATTGCTGGATAAATTGTTTCGCATAAATACTAGGTAAATTTTTCATAGAAACTGTGAGATAAATTGTTATCTAAGTTTTCATTATACGCTGATTTTTTAGAGCTATTTGAGCTTGTTTACTATTTTAAGCCTGTCTGGTTTTAAAGAGATAATTACTTGTGTGAGTCATATAAGTTTGTTCAGAGGTCACAGCAAGTTTTCCCTTCGTAAAACCCGACTGTATGTCATGGCAGACGAAGCAAAAAATTAGAGCTAATGTAATGGAGGCAGGACGTGAATAAGGTTTAAGTGAAAAAGAGCTAATGAAATTTGTACGGGGCAGACTGACAAACGCCATGCACGAGAGATGGTGGTACAGCAACCTGAAATGGAGAAGGAGAGAGAAAGCCGAGGCTGAAGCAGCAGTGCGGAAAGCCGCAGCAAATGTAGCGAAGCGGAACGCCGCAGCAGCGGAGCAGAATGCAACAGCAGAATCATCTGAGGAGAAAGGTGCAGCAGAAGCAGTGGAGCGGGAGAGAGACAGTGAGCATGCACTAAAAATGAAGCAACTGAAAATCCAGGGACAGTTGATTAACTACAATATTAATATCTCATCTGTGTGTTTTGTGTGAATCGTCTTGTACCATCATCACGTTCTAATTACTACTAACCCTATCTGTGTAGATATTTAATTAATAAACCCACTAATCGTTTGACCATTATCTATTTTGTTAATGTATCACTCGTGCTGTCAGTGTTAAATATTTACATATAGGTACATTTCTACACTCAGATGAGGTTGGGGGCTTTATCTGTTACGGGATCTAAGGGCAGAAGCTAAGGTCGTGGGGAAACATAGCTCTTTCCACAATTCAATAGAAAACACTGTCCAGTGGAAAGCATTCACAATCTCTTCTTTTTGTCCCTATCTCGGATAGGTCTCTATCCTTTGTTAACGAGCCAATTAAACCTTCTCCCTAATATCTCATTGGCTATTCCTGGCGAAAACTACTGTCGTAGTTACCCCACTACGCATAACACAACCGTATCTAATATGGGTCTTCACATGTGTTTACCTTCGCCCAAGATTACTCTTGGCAGAGTTGTAGATAGAAAGATAGTGATGCTTCTATATCAAGGGAGTTTTTACAAGATATTTTTAGAATTCAAGAACAATGCTCCATAGGGCCAAGCACTATTAAGTTATATCTAATCCGTTGCCTTTTTTGAAGAATTAAACAATGGTTTTTGCCCTTTCAAACCCACAGCTGGTGTAAATTCAGCGAAATACTTTTATAAGTATTTTCTCTATTGATATACATATATCTTTTAAATGTATAAATATACATATATATTAAAGAGTCTTGCTCATACGTTTGCTTTCATGCCTATCATAACTGAATCAACAACGATTGTTTTGCTTCAAAATAACATGTAACAAATTTAATAATCAAATAGTTTTTAACTGGTTAAAATAACGAAGGAATGATGGGGAATTCTAGAGCTATATAAAATGTCTATTGAGACTTGAGTGAGGATTAATAAAAATCTTCCTTTTGCTGTTTCCTTTAATAAGAAATTAGCTGATCTAAGTGAGTCTTGCAGCCGTGGTTTCGTCAATTCTTGTGTCATGAGGGCACTTCTTTACCCAACTCGTCCAATGTAGGCGGTTAGTGCTGAATCCCTGCTCTTGACTCACACTAGTCGCGTAGAAACTTTAGTCTTGCAGCTTCATACCACGAACTTTAGACAAAAAAATCAGAACAAATGCCTCTGCAAAGTACATTCGGTTGGAAGATTAACAGGCGCTTTGTCTCGCTGGCCACCCACCAATGTTAGTCTCTCTGAATAATTACTCTCCCTAATAACACACCGTATAACTTAGGGAATATGATTAGAAATCTCCGTTATTCTTCTGGTTACTTTACTGGGGAATGTGAGTCTGGACTGCGCGAGGGCAATGGTTTTTCTGAATTTTAATTAACACGGTACATATCTCACAAAATGATTGGGTACACTTGATGCACATGGGATATACTCATCACTCATTACTGCTCCATTCGGAGTCTCGGGTCACCTCTGCTGTCGGTTTTCTTTACGACTAGCAAGAAGCAATCACCTGCGTTTGCTGTAGTGGTTTATGAATATACTATTTTCATATGTTGAGGTTCCCAGCCTCCTATGACTGGTATAACCATTTAGCAAGCACAGAAATTTCACAATTCACATTTCAATCTATATGTTCACAACTTACCCCAAATGGGATATACAATCTCCTGCCACAATTAGAATGGACACAACAACTTAGGTTAAATGCTTCGAATACTGGGTCTGGGGCTATTTTAGAATCCCTCTTACGACTAGATTCTGATAAATTAAGTCTCCATTCTTTGAATTTAAAAATTTGGGTTTACTTTAAGTTTCAAAGTTGCCCAAATACTCTGTTCTGGTCCGTTCGTATAGATTCTAATTCCTATTTTCTTCTGGCTCTCTATCAGGAGTTGCTACTTTGACGTTTAGCAATGCAATTAGTCTGTCTCAAGATGTTAGATTATAAATCTCAATTTTCGCTCCAATTCTCATTTTGTAATTCCGACGAATTTGCGAATGACAACCAACGTCTATTCTGTCTCTTAAATTAAACCCATCCAATCTCTTTAGAACTATGTACGAGTAGGTCGCGGTGTTGGATCATTAGTAGCCCACGTGTGTTTTAAATTATTTTAAAATTTAAACACATGACTCATCTCTCAAACTGGCATGTTTACTTCCTCGCTATTATACAAACGGGCGAAAACATCTGTGATCTTATCCGTCAATGATTGCCTGACTCATAATATCTCCTCCGACGTATTTTATCTGTTTTAATTACACAGAAAATGTCTGGGATAAAGAGATAATCCGATTATCAACCACGGACTTAAATCGTTCACGAGTTAGATAATTGCTTTCACAGCAAGGCGCACAAACATTATTCGACAACACACCTGGCCGTCTATTGTTCTTTCCGCCCAAGGTGTCGGAAGGCGCTGTGATAAACCTCGAATTCCAGGTGGTCACACGGTCTAGGCCGGAAATGAGTTATGACAAAGTCACTATTACTCTTCACGTTTACCTTCTGCATCCAAAGTGGCTAGACCACTTAAGTGATTACAATTAATCCTCGAGATAGTTAATTCAGCCGTGAAATAACATTATAGCAGTGTGAATAGAGGTTGGCAACTCTAAGAAGAGCGACAATCAGGTGAGGACAGTGAAGAAATGAAGTGATTCTGCCGGAGAGAACGAAAGTTATAAAAAGTGTATAACTGATTTCGTCACACATATGCATTAATGCTTACATACTTGCACACACACGCTCTTATATATTCAAATGTATGCACATATACAACTAATGCCTTTTTGTTTATGAAATAATCTTGTAGTATGTGCAAAAATAAAAAGTATTTATCGTTACTGAAACTTACGTTGGCTGATTTAAGTGCTTTGTTTTCTGTGTAAATATATGTAGAAAACGTTTCGCATTGAAATCTCCATGCTCATATAGCGCCTTATTCCTACAAATCCATACCAGATATCTATATACTACCAAAAGTGTTTGTAAATGTATTTCAATGTGTGGAGTCTTCTTCGCAATGATGCAGAGCATAACTGCTTTAGACATATCTTCTTCTGTTGTTGAATATTTTTGTAATGTCTATTTCAAAGTGTTTAAAGTTTGTGTCACTGGATCATAATAAAGTAAAATGTGTTCCCCTGACTCCTGTGTATTGGTGTTACATAATTTACATTTTGGGATGTTTTTCCATTGTACAACAAGTTTTTGTCAAGTGGGTGTCATGCTATATAGTAATCTAAAGGTGACTTCCTTTGCGGAAGGAACTACTGGTAACTCTTCTAGGCTGATGAAAATATGTTGGTAATCGGTTTAAAAAAAATTGCACTCACATTTTATCCTTGTTACTAGTGATCGTTCTTGCAAACTAATGAGATTTCTGTAAATGACACGTGTGTCTTGTTGTAATAAAGGCGTATTCCCCTGTATGTTTAGGATTCATTGCTTGTAGAACCGCCGTAAAGTGCCAAAATGATGAGTTTGATTATTGTTGTAGCGACACAAGTTAGATAATCTTAAACAGATGTAATAGTGAGAACGACGGTATTGTTCTGGATTTTTTAACGATTTCTCCTATGTACGTGTTGCTGTCATTTTCGACGGAGTCATCTGTCAAGTTATTTGCTTATGTTTGTATCATAAGTATAATTGTGTCTTTACCTGCGATGTCAGGTTGATTAGGGGTTGTCTTCCCTTGTTTATTCATTCATTGTGTTTGACCTGTAGGGTCAGAGGTTGACAGTTCGGCGTAGGCCTATGGGAAGGTTTTTTAAGCGGGAGTGAGATATACTTCCGGGAAGCCGGGAGGTCCTGTTTTTCTGAAGGGACCAAGAGTCCATTGTTTTTCGGGGAGAATCTTCGAAGTAACTGCTATGGCAGTTTTCCCCAGTGAATCTCTGTGCGTCGGGATGACGACAGAATTCCTTGTGTAGTTCTGAGGATTCATTTACCAGGTAATACCGACCTTTATGCATTATTACGCTTTTCGGTGGCAGAACATGTAAAGGATTACCTAGGGTGAACAGCAGTTCACGGATCCGCCATTTCAGAACTTATATATTTGTGCTCGAGGTAGCCATCCAAGACTGTTAGTCTTATATTGTCCAGAAATCCAGTGACGAAGATATATTGTGGGAGCCGCAGATTGGCGGAACTTCTATCTACAATAAGTATTACTGCAGGGTTGGTGATAACCTATTTAACAGAAGTACACGGCCGACGTCAGAACGAGGCCTGTGCTTCCGGCTATTATACTACAGCCTGATATGTGCAATTGGCAGGGAGTGCCAAGTTGCACCTGTGTGTCAAGGTAACTAAGGCATCTGACGCGTTTAGTCAGAGACGCCAAGGGCGACGCTACGAACTGTCATTATTGAAGAACTTTGCTATTGACCATGCACGTCTATTCTGATGTTTACCTTTTTGAATGCCAAATGTATACCTATCGATGTCAGGTCAGCATGACCTTGTTACACTGACTGTTCCTGTTGATACTATGTGTGTTCCCGTCAATAAATGTCTTGAAACATGCCTGCAGTGTCAAAGCATCCTTGATTACTGCATGTGAGAGTATGGGTTGCAGGATCTACATCTATACGAGCCTAAACACATTCGCGTCTTCATTCGCACCCACACTCAATTCATCATACGCTCGCACTACACATCTAACAACATGTATACTGTCTTGGGCCAGTGATCACCTCAACAAGAAAAAAAGACAGTTACATTTCTGGTGGACCAGTTACGTGGGCTCTTATGATACATTTCTTGTCGCCAATGTGGCCTAGAAACTTACATTTCTGATGGACCAGACCTGTGGGTTTAAAAAGAACAGAGCGAGCATTTGACATTATTGTTGACATTTATGGATCCAGAAATTTACATTCCTGGTTGGCTGTTACATGTATGATGTCTCCAGTTTTGTCGAGAAAGTTACAAGAAGGACAAGTACACATTACACTTCTGATCTGTGGGTCTAAGCTACACACGGGACAGCCGTAACACACAACGCTAATTCTACACTTGCAAGTTTTGGCTACAACAGGACAGATATAGGTCATCAACGGTTGACACAAATAAACAGTACGAGCATTTATATTATAATGCTACATAAAGCATAACAAGACAAGTACTGAAGTGAACTACTAGGCATTTGCTACGTGGACCATAACTGCATAGAAGGCGGGTTCCTATTGTAAACAGTACTGCGGGTTGTGACACGTTTCATTCAACAACAGACTTTTCTAGGTCAGAGCATTCAAGCTACATTGTTGGAGGTCAAGTGTCTGTAAACAGTACGTGAAATTGTAAACATTCAATGTGCAAGCCCTAATTTGAGAAGGTCATAGTAACTTTGGTTCGTGAATACTTTATGTTACAGTGGATTTGACGTTCAGTGCGCGTTTGACATTTCGTTTCTGTGTTCGCAAGGAGCAAGAAATTTATTTTAGTTTCAGCTGTGACTGAACTTGTTCTGCAACACATTGAAATTGATTGCTATATGTTTATGTCACTTCTACTGTTTTTGGTGTATTTTTCTGCGGGTTTTTCGGTTGGTGGGTCTTACGGTAAATATGCCACTTGATCGAGGCTTACTGTAAGCGGTCTGTAGGTGCAAATTTTCTTAATTTGGAAATTTGCTAGTGACAATTGGTCGCTATTGATGTTAGCTGTGATGTAATTGTACTTAACGTTGTTTTTGTAATATTTTGTCTGTTTTTCAGTTTTGATTGTCGATTTGTTTTGTTTGTATTCTGTAGGTCTCTCCTTTCTTGTGTATTTCTCTACACATTTTTGGTTAAAACAGTGTTGCCATTTGTATTGTTTTGTATTTTTGTCTTTGTATTTTTTTTTGGTTGTACTACATTACTGTCATGCACAGTCTACATACACATACTTGGTCATGTTTTGATATTATTGATAAGGTAGACTCTTCATATAGAGTTTGTTAAATAATATTATATAAGATATTTATACAAGTTCTTTGATAAAAGACTTGTTATCTACAAAGATTGAGACAAGGTAAATACATATTCAAGTTCTTTATAAAAAAAAGACTTGTGCCCATAGTGAGTGGGATATAAGGGATTTTTTTTTTCCCACAGGTACTCAAGTGATTTTTTGGGTACATTATAAACAAGAGGAACATACAAAGTCTTTGTCTAAGACTAAGACAGTAAAATAAAGTGAAGTGAGTATACAAGTCTAGCATTTCAGACTTGTCTCCCATTGAAGTGGGATAAGGTAATTTATTTAATTTTTTTTTCAGGTTTCTGATCTCATTAGACAGAATGTCTACATTGGATTTCTTCATCCAGCAAGGGTTGACCCTTGGTAAGTCTGGTAAAGAATTGGAAGAATATTCATCTGCTCAATTCGCCATTGCATTAAAGTCAGAAGAAAAGAAACAAAAAGAGGAAATTAAATTGAAAGCAGAAGCTGAACTAAAGAAGCTAGAAGCTGAGAATAGAAGATTAGAACTTGAAGAAAGAAGGTATCAAAGAGAGGCTGAGGAGAGAAAAGCTCAAGCTGATGAAAGAAAATTCCAGATGGAAATGGAAGACAAAAAAATTCAAGCTCAAGCTGCTGCAGAGGAAAAAAAACTTCAAGCTGCTGCTGAGGCTGAAATTAGAAAAATGGAACATGAGGAAAGAAAACAGAAGATGGAACTTGATGAAAAACTCGCAATTTTGGAGTTAGAGAAATTGAAATTGGCGAGTACGGGTGCTCAGCAAACAACTTCGAGTACGACAAAGGAGTTTGTTAGTAGGATTAAATTGCCTCATTTCAATCCTTTAAAGGATGACGTAGCAGATTATCTAGATAGATTCCAATTTTTGTGCGATACGCATAACATAAAAAAGGAAAAATATGTTGAACAACTGATGCCATTTTTTACAGGTGACACAGTGACTACTCTTTATGACAATAGACGAACATGAGAGGACTAATTATGATGTTGTCAGGGCAGCATTACTAAAGAAATACCAATTAAAACAAGAAGACTATCGTCTTCGTTTTAGGACAATGTTGCCAGAAAATGGAGTAGATTTCTCTGATTTTGTTACAAAGATACGTCGTACATTTACACGATGGGTTGAGTTGTCTCAGATTGAGAAAACATATGAAGGTCTAATGGACTTATTATTGCGAGATAAGGTTTTGTCATCTGTTAATGATTCTTTTCTTGCATTCCTTCATGAGCGTAAGCCTAAAAACTTAAAAGAAATGGAGGAATACTGTTGTCAGTATGCCACAGCACATCCCCATGCTACAGTTAGCAATTCTAAAGTGAAAGAAGGGTTGCCAGCTGCTTCGGCAACACCATATGGCCCTAATTTCAGAAAAAAATTTCAGGGTGCTCAACAAAATTGGAATAGGGGAAGTAATCAAAATTACACTCAGAAGCGGAGTAATCCAACACATGATGGTTCTTCGTCTATGCAGTGGAGACAAGATGGTAGTTCTCGTAATTTTAGTGGTAATAATTTGAGACACTTTCGTAAAGGCTATCCAAATAATAACTATTCAAATTTTCGAGGTAATCATTCTCGACGTCAAGATTATGACGATGGTGAATTTAGAAACCGGGATTCAAACCGGAATGATGATTACAATAGGCAATATGATAACAATTACAGGGGAAATGATAGTCGAAATAATTACAGGGGAAATGATAATCGAGGTAGACCTAGGTTTAACAAAAAAAGACCTTACCAACAGGCAAACTCTGCGCAACAAGAGTTTGATGGAGCCTGTAATACAGTAAATGATAGTGGTAACTCTAGGGCTATCACTGGTTGTGCTTTCGATTTTGGGAGAGCAACTGAATGCCCCCAATGCTTAACATTGTTTGACTCATCAACTGTATCTACGCTAAGTTGTGGTCACCCTCTTCCTGCTCTACCTGCTACAGTTGCGCATGATGGGAGAGGATCTCTCATCTTACATAAAGGTCTAATAAATGATAGGCTAGTCTCAGTACTTTTCGATTCGGGATGTACTACCGTCGGGGTTAAGGAGTCTCTGATAGATCCTTGCTGTGCCACTGGAAAAACAATCAAATGTGTTACATTTGGTGGTACTATGGAAAGCTATCCTACTGCTATTATTAGGATTGACACTCCTTTCTTCACAGGAGATGTCCATGCATGTCTTCTTCCTAATCCTATTGCGGATCTTATAATCGGTCGTATTCATGGGGTTAAGGAATGCACCCCGCAACAAATTTCTAGTTGGGAAGAAAAAAACATTCAAACGGTCAATGCAGTGGTGACAAGAGCTCAAGCTCTTAATTCCCCAACTTCATCTGATAATAGTAATGAAGTTGATAGCCAAGACGAGCACTTGGTGATTTCCCATGACTCGTTTGTTAAACGTCAAGAAGAGGATCCTTCTTTGAAGAAATACTTCCTTCTTGCAAAGAAAGGGGATCCCAATCAAAATACGAATCACAAATCGTATATCACTATGAAGAATGGTATATTGGTACGAATGGTACAACACTCGGACAAGTCTATGCACTCGCAAATTCTTGTGCCTAAGTGTATGAGAGCCTTAATTCTTCGGCATGCACACGATTCTCAGTGTGCGGGACACATGGGGTTTTCCAGAACTAAAACTAGAGTCCTTGCGTCATTCTTTTGGCCATTCGTGAATAAAGACATCCGAATTTATTGCCGATCTTGCAAAATTTGTCAAGAGGTCAAGTCTAGGGGTCCGAGACATGCTGCTCCTATTCAGGCTGCAGATATTCCGATTCGGCCGTTTCAGAAAATGGCTATAGACATCATTGGTCCGTTCAAAATTAAGTCAGCCAGAGGACACCAATTTATCCTCACTTGCGTGGACATGTGCACGCGTTGGCCAGAGGCTATTCCTCTGAAGAGCATATCAACTGTCGATATCGCTGATGCTCTTTGGCTCGTATTTTCTCGTCTGGGATTCCCCGGAGAAATACTGTCGGATCACGGCACTCAGTTAATTTCGGACGTTATGTCTCAGGTAATGGCTACGCTAGACATTAAAAGGTCTCTCAGTAGTATTTATCATCCAATGTCCAATGGATTGGTAGAACGTCTTAACAGGACACTAAAGAACTTACTTGGCAAGATAACGGAGGATCATCCTGAAGATTGGGACAGGGTTTTACCTGCAGTCCTCTTTGCCTATAGAGAGGTTCCCAACGAGCATACAGGGTTTTCTCCTTTCGAACTTGTCTTTGGCGCGCAACCGCGCGGGCCAATGTCCTTGTTACACGATTTGATAACTTCCGATAATATCGACGATGATACACAATCGTCATATGAATATGTTATAGCTCTTAGAGAAAAGATTATCGAATCGTGCAGGTTAGCAACTTCATCTTCCGAATTTGCGAAAGAAAAAGCTAGGCGATTTGCTAATAAGAAAAGACGCCTACGTCAACTTTGTCCTGGAGACAAAGCATATGTCTTACTGCCCTCAAGAGAGAATAGACTTCTCATTTCTTGGAAGGGTCCATACACTATAGTCTCGAAAATTTCTGATGTCGACTATATTGTCGATGTGGATGGAAGGCATAAAACCTTCCATATAAATATGTTAACAGAGTTTATTGAACGTCCAGACTATTTACAGCCTATTTTCCAGGCGACGGACGACTCTCCAGTTCAACATGGTCACATCTCATCCCTGTCCGTTATACAGGATGAGGAAACTATTTTTTCTGACGTGAACTTACCTCTTCCTACGATTCCACTTATTTCAACGGAATCGTGGAGAGACGTTACAGTCTCTTCTAACTTGTCTTTTGAGGAACAACGTCAAGTATCCTCTACGTTACAATCATATCAGGATGTCCTTACCGACATTCCTGGACACACAGATGTCATAGAACATGACATCATACTTACTGATCGTAATCCGATCAGAGTAAGACCATACCCAATACCTATTCATTTTCAAGCACAAGTCGAGAAAGAATTGGATGAAATGATTCAACTACAAATAATTGAACCATCCACTTCAGCTTATTCTTCGTCAATAGTTATTGTTCGAAAGAAAGACAATAACATACGTCTTTGCGTTGATTATCGCAAATTAAATCAAGTTACGAAGTTCGATGCTGAACCTATGCCGTTATTAGATGATCTACTTATTAGACTTTCTAAAGCTAAATTCTTTACTAAACTAGACTTGTCGAAAGGTTATTGGCAAGTCCCACTGACGGAACACGCCAAACCTCTCACTGCTTTTTCGACACCTAGGGGTCTGTTTCAATGGAATTTTATGCCTTTCGGGCTTATGAACGCCCCAGCGACTTTCGTGCGCATGATGCGACGAATTCTATCAGATCGTGCAGATGTCATTGCATATTTAGACGACATCTGTCTTTTCAGCGATACTTGGGAAGAACACTATGTGGGTCTGAAGGAATTGCTATCTACTCTACGTGAGCATAGATTGACTGCTAAACCCTCTAAAGCTTTTGTTGGGTTTAGTGAAATTTCCTTCCTAGGTCATCGAGTTGGTCATGGTCTGTTGAAGACAGAGGACCAAAACATTTCAAAGATATTAAATATCTCGGTTCCGAAGACAAAAAAGCAAGTGCGTAGTCTCTTGGGATTGATACAATTCTATGGAAGATTCATTGAGAATCTGTCCTCCATTATGGCACCACTTTCAACGTTATTGAAAAAAGGTTCTCCTAATATGGTGCGTTGGTCCCAAGAATGCCAATCTTCATTGGATCAGGTTAAGAATTTGTTCTCATCTCATCCTATCTTAAGACTACCGACGATTGATAAGACTTTTGTCCTTCGTAGTGATGCCTCTTCCACTGGCATTGGAGCGGCACTAATGCAGGAATATTCAGGAACTCTGCATCCTGTAATGTATATTTCTAGGAAGCTGAATGCGGCAGAAAGGAATTACTCGGTTTTGGACCGTGAATTGTTGGCTATGGTTTGGTCCATTCTTAAGCTACAAAGGTTCCTTCTGGGCGCGCATTTCTTTATGGAAACCGACCAAAAAGCTCTTACGGCTATGCAAAGTAAGGATTTGAAGAGCTCGAGATCTACTCGTTATGCTATTGCTCTTCAGCCTTTCCATTTCACGGTGCGAGCTATCCGTGGTTCGGATAATGTGATGGCGGACATATTGTCTAGATGCCCACATGATTCCAGTTAAATCTTGTGTCCTAGTTTTTCCTGATATATTTTCAGACTTAGGTCTGTCCTTAATATCATAATATGTTGTAATACAAATGTATTTGGATGATGTTTAGATAATTTAACAAATTTCATTTTGTCCATCCATCAGTGATATGTTGCTAAAATAGCATTGACATTTGTATATTGCTATGATTATATTATTTAGTAATGTTTGATATATGATTGGTATTGCCAGCAACTTAGGTTTCTTGAATGGTATCCCTTAGTTTGTTTGGTTTAAAGGAAATATTTTCTCTTATGTTGGGAGATGATTTGTACCCTCTTCTATTGTACCTGATATTAGGTTCATTGTTTGCATGAGCACAGAAGTGATACTGGTGCTATCTTGCTCATGAACATATTAAAAAAAAAAAAAATTGCATTTTTTTTTTTACAGGGGGGTGGTAGTAATGTTGCTGTCATTTTCGACGGAGTCATCTGTCAAGTTATTTGCTTATGTTTGTATCATAAGTATAATTGTGTCTTTACCTGCGATGTCAGGTTGATTAGGGGTTGTCTTCCCTTGTTTATTCATTCATTGTGTTTGACCTGTAGGGTCAGAGGTTGACAGTTCGGCGTAGGCCTATGGGAAGGTTTTTTTAAGCGGGAGTGAGATATACTTCCGGGAAGCCGGGAGGTCCTGTTTTTCTGAAGGGACCAAGAGTCCATTGTTTTTCGGGGAGAATCTTCGAAGTAACTGCTATGGCAGTTTTCCCCAGTGAATCTCTGTGCGTCGGGATGACGACAGAATTCCTTGTGTAGTTCTGAGGATTCATTTACCAGGTAATACCGACCTTTATGCATTATTACGCTTTTCGGTGGCAGAACATGTAAAGGATTACCTAGGGTGAACAGCAGTTCACGGATCCGCCATTTCAGAACTTATATATTTGTGCTCGAGGTAGCCATCCAAGACTGTTAGTCTTATATTGTCCAGAAATCCAGTGACGAAGATATATTGTGGGAGCCGCAGATTGGCGGAACTTCTATCTACAATAAGTATTACTGCAGGGTTGGTGATAACCTATTTAACAGAAGTACACGGCCGACGTCAGAACGAGGCCTGTGCTTCCGGCTATTATACTACAGCCTGATATGTGCAATTGGCAGGGAGTGCCAAGTTGCACCTGTGTGTCAAGGTAACTAAGGCATCTGACGCGTTTAGTCAGAGACGCCAAGGGCGACGCTACGAACTGTCATTATTGAAGAACTTTGCTATTGACCATGCACGTCTATTCTGATGTTTACCTTTTTGAATGCCAAATGTATACCTATCGATGTCAGGTCAGCATGACCTTGTTACACTGACTGTTCCTGTTGATACTATGTGTGTTCCCGTCAATAAATGTCTTGAAACATGCCTGCAGTGTCAAAGCATCCTTGATTACTGCATGTGAGAGTATGGGTTGCAGGATCTACATCTATACGAGCCTAAACACATTCGCGTCTTCATTCGCACCCACACTCAATTCATCATACGCTCGCACTACACATCTAACAACATGTATACTGTCTTGGGCCAGTGATCACCTCAACAAGAAAAAAAGACAGTTACAGTACGGTACCTGATTTTTTGTTGTAATATCTTGTAAAGATACCCCCCCTCTGTTTTTGTGATGTATTAACGTGTTGTGTGTTATACATCGTAAAGTATTTCGAAATTAGAATTTTCTTGTGAGTTTATTTATCTCTGTATTAAAATTTTTTGAGGAATGGTTTGGACATTTGATATGTATATCAATTTAGGTAAGATAAATGAGTTAATTAAAACAGCTCTTCCGAAAATTGATGTAGTTTTGTTTTTATATCTGTCTAGCATGTGTTTTATTTTATCTAACAAGTTCTTTTATACTTCTGAATTTCTTTGTGTTTGTGTGGCAATGTATGTTATTCCGTAAATTTTAATTTTATTTACCTGGAGCAGCTGAAAAGGAAAATCTGATCTGTTCCTCCATTTACCTATTCCCATTAACTTTGATTTCGGAATGTTTATTTTTGCTTCGCTGGCCTTTCCAAACTCATTAAAGGATAGGACTACTTTACCCTCATTTCACGTGCGGGTTAAAATGACCCAGTTGTTGGACATTTTAAAAATAATTAACCTAGTGCACACAGAAATGTATACACATTTCTCTGAGCTCAGTTTTAATGACATTTTCTTTTGTCTTTACAGTTTGCATATCAATTATAAATTGCCATTGTTGCTGCAAAAACTCGTGGTTTTTGCAACGCGCCGCAGTAGTTCAAAAGGTGAGAAAGTGAGTTGAATTTCTTTTTGTTAGTAAGTCACACATTATTAAAAAACACTTGACTGATCTTTTCCACGGATGAATCAACTTTGTTTTGTAATAAATTGTTTACACCTGGTTGCATTTAATTCGCCCATAGTGGAGTTTTTCTTGGTTTCGCTTAACTTTGGTCCAGTATGTTTACATATATATATATGTATTTATATATTTATATATACACACATTTATATAACTATTTACATTATAGAACTACTTCTTGTAACAAGGAATTTTGCTGGATTTACACCATCTGCGGGCTTGTACGGGCTATAACAATTGTTTAATTCTTCACAAAAGGAGACGGATCAGATATAAGTTAATAATTGCTCGGCCCATTACAGCATTGTTCTTGACTTCTGAAAATATTTTGTGAAGATATAGACGATCCTCTATTGACACAATATGGTCTCGTACGGGTGATGAATAGAATGCCATATTGTCTGTCTGCGCGATCCGTTTGGCGAAGGCACGAAAACATCTGTGATAATGAGATAATCGTTTTCACGCGTCCATGCCTGTATAATTGTTACAGATATCCCGTCTGGGGGAGACAATATTGGAAGGTAGCATCTGGGCATCAAATAAGTTCATCGATTTGTTTGTGAGTTGGCTTAAGTATTACAGCATTATTTGAAAGAGGTCACGCGATGGAGTTTTAAAATGTAATATTTTAAAATGCGCGGGGGATATTCAATTTAACACCTCTACCCACAAAGTTTAGAGCTAAAAATTGGCTCGATATGAGAAGCCGGAATAGACTGACTTTCAACTGAAAATTCGTCGGAAGTACAATCAGGGATTTGAACTGAGAATAAGAAATATAATGTAGCGAAACTGGAGTCACAAATCAGACTGCATCGTCACGTCAAGCAAGCATTCGCCAAAGCCAGAGAAAGGAGGATCGGAATAAGGATTCCAAAATTATAATTGACAGATCGGAAGTATTTGTACAACTTTACAACTTAAAAGTAATCACGCATATTTAAATACAAAGACTGGAAACTAAAGGGGCAATTACAGAGTATTTGGGCAACGTTAAAAGTTAAAAAGTAAACTCGTAATTATAAATACAAAGACTGGAATCCTAAGGAATCAGACCACCCGTCATAAGAGGAGTCATATAATTTCCAGACCAAATGATTCGAAGCATCTAATAAAGTAAAGTGTCAATTCTAAACTGTACGAGGAGATTGTGTTCCCAAAAGTTACTTTTTGGTAAGTGTAAACATTTATTTTTCAAATGTGAATTTGTCTTGCTTTTCTTGCTAAGTGGTTGTATAAGAGACTGGCAACCTCAAAATATGAAAATAGTATATTTATAAACCACTACAGCAAGCGCTGGTATTTGTTTAATGATAATTTGCTCAGAAGCGCTAAAGTAGTGGTGACCTCAGACTCCGACTGGAGCAGTGATGAGTGATGATTACATCACATGTGCCTCAAGTGTATCATATCATTTTGTGAGATATACTTACCTTGCTAATTTTAATTCAGGCAAATCGTTGATTTCGCACTGTCCAAGCACATATTTTCCCAGTTTAATACCCAGAAGAGTATTGGTGATTTCTAATCATCTTTCATGAGTTACGCTGTGTATGCTCAAGAATAATTATTCAGAGAGACTATCATTGGTAAGTGGACAGCAAGACAATGCGCCTGTTAATTTGCAGACTACAAATGCACTTAGCAGAGATAGTTGTTTTTATTTTGTCTGAAAGATCGTGGTACTAAGTTATCGGACGGTTCGTGGAACTAAGTTATCAGACCATTCGTAGAACAAGCTGTCATACTGTGAAGTGTCATCATCACAGAAGAACTGACGAAGCCAAGGCTCCAGGACTCACTTATACCAGTTAATTGCTTGTAAAAGGCACCAGCAAACGGACATTACATTTTAATTTTAAATTTAAATCCTGAAACCAGTCTCCGTGTAGACAACTTTAATTTTCATCTAACATTCACCATCATTCTATTATTTTAACCTGTTAAAACGAATTGATTATTAAATGTGCTACATCTTATTTTAAAACATAACTACGAGTATCTTAGTTGATTCAGTTATTTCTACGTCGTCAATGTTAAATGCCAAAAAATACAGTTTATTGTTTCTACAGTCAAGTGTAACGAAAACTGTTTATCATGTCTACAGTCAAGTGTAACAAATACTAATTATCATGTCTTCAGTCAAGTGTAACACAGATTTTACTATTTATTCTGTCCACAGTCAGGTGTAACAAAGAATTCACCAATTATCGTGTCCACAGTCAGAGGTAATAAAGAATTCACTCATTAGCATGTCTACAGTCACGTGTCAGAAAGAATTCACTGCTTATCGTGTCTACAGTCAGCTGTAATAAAGAATTCACTGCTCATTATGTCTACAGTCAGGTGTAACTAAGAATTGACAAATTATCCTGTCCACTGTCAGGTGTAAAAGATAATTCAAGGATTATCTTGTCTACGGTCAGGTGTAAAAATGAATTCACATATTATCATGCCTACAGTCAGGTGTAACAAAGAAAGTCAACAATTATTATGTCTGCTGTCAGATGTGATTAAGAATTCATTGATCATCATGTTTAAAGTCAGGTGTAACAAAGACTTCACTGATTCACTTATTCGCATAACTGAACTGCCGGATAGCTAGGAGTAGTACATTTAGTACGACAGCTGCAGAGAAACTCAGTGAAGTCTGGACTGCGATTTGTGCATTGTTGTCCTCTGTCACAGAAGGGCTGGGGAAAAGACAATGAAGATCTAGTTCTGAGTGTGTCTAACCTCTGTCTTAATTTAATGAAATTTTAGGTCAGTTTATTGAAACATCTGCTTTATGATTATGATTATTGATAGATGTTGAATACACGAGACGCAGTTTATCATACCAACATTATGATTATTGAAAGCTGTTGTATACACCAGACCCAGACACAGATAATAACAACATTATAATTATTGATAGCTATTGTATACACCAGACACATATACAGTTTATCATAATAACATTATGATTATTGAAAGCTGGTGTATACACTAGACCCAGACACAGATAATAACAACATTATAATTATTGATAGCTCTTGTAAACACCAGACCCAGATACAGTTTATCATACTAGCATTATGATTATTGTTAGCTCTTGTATACTCCAGACCGAGTCACAATAAACATCAGGATTATTGTAAGCTGTTGTATACACCAGGCACATACACAGTTTTATACTAACATTATAATTATTGCTAGCTGTTGTATAAACCAGACCTAGACATAGCTTATCATACCAACATTATAATTATTGATAGCTGTTTTATACACCAGACCCAGACACAGCTAATTCAACATTAGGATTATTAATAGCTATAGTATACACCAAACCCAGATACGGTTTATTATACCAACATTATGATTATTGCTAGCTATTGTATTCACCAGACCCAGACACAGTTTATCATGCCAGGATCTACGTTTATTTTTTTCATTTTTCAGTAAGGCTGCCGTTTATCAAATTCAATGTTTCCTGGTAGCTAATTGGACCGTTTTAAACCATAAATGCTAAAATACCCTGACATGAGTGTTAAATTTTAACCGTAACTTCAACCTACCCGTCTATTCTTTGTTATTCGTCACATTACTGGACACTGGTATTTTGGCCTTTATTTGGTCTACACTTGCTGATAGGAAAGTTATATTAGTGATTGCGTCTTTTTAAAAACTGTCTGGATCGTCCACGGGTCCTGTACCATAGTTGTGTGAGTGTCACGAGAATGACCTCAGCCAATAATGCATTTACATTCTTTGAGGTATGAGGTGTCATTTACCCTAAAATCTATTACATGAGTTTATAAATCATGCGTTCCAGCGATCATCAGCCTGAGGTTAACGGTTCCTTAAATGGCAGTTGACCTCAAATCTCTCAACGGTCCAACGGTCAACTAAAACCACGTCTGGCAGAGCCCCGGTTTACACAATTTTCCTGTGAAAAAAACTTCTTTGTTCTTTTATTTTTCCCTTAAAAATATGTCTTCTTTCAGGAAGCCTACGTGAAATATGTAACGCTCTCTTCCAACTGATGTTTCCACAGAAACTGGTTTTACATGATGACGTTGATGCCCCAAGTATAACCTGACGTAAGTCGCCTCTCATAAACACAAGACAGTAATAGTCCTATTTTGACTGTGTCTACTTACAGACTCCTGGCAACTACATAAGACAAGTTAACATTATTTCAATATTGTCTCCGTACAGACTCCTGGCAACTACATCAGACACGTTAGCATTATTTCAATATTGTCTCCGTACAGGCTCCTAACAACTACATTACACAAGTTAACATTATTTCAATATTGTCTCCGTACAGACTCCTGGTAACTACATAAGAAAAGTTAACGTTATTTTCAGTTACAATAGCTAATGTCTGCAAAAAAAAATTATTAGTACATAAGAAGTTACCTTTTGTTCGATGCATACGAAAAGCTCAGTATAATGTTCATAGTCGTCATGTGTGATCGTCTTCGTATTGAGTAGACCGGGGCACAGGCAATTATAGGAGACACGACGTGTAAAGAAACGTAAATTGTGGGTAATCAGAAGTGCCTGTTGAGGTCAAATACCATCGTATTTACAACTTGTCTACACAACATAAGCTTGCTATAATATTTTTATATCGAGGAACAAAAACAAATAAATATATATATATACTGTTCAAAAAAAGAAACGCAACATTATTGCAGTGGTAATGGACACCAAATATCAAACTTGTACCAAAATTTTATTTTACGGAATTAATGTTTCAACCTCTGCATGAAGAAACTTTCAAACTATAACAATGAAGTGATGTTCATTAAATTTGGTTTGGATTTTTATTCTCTGCGACTGAGGGCTCGTTTCAGTAAGGTGTATGACCTCCTCTGGCCTCTATCAGAGAACGACATCTCCTTGACATGGATCCGATAACCGTTGGATCTGTTGTTGTGGGATGGCTGCCCACTCTTCCCGCAGTGCAAGAGACAACTGTCGGAGATTGGCTGGAGCCACGTCTCGCTGGCGGAGTCATCTGTCGAGTTCATCCCATAAGTGTTCTATGGGGATCATGTCTGATGACATGGCTGGCCACGGAATGGTCTGGATGTTGTTGTCAGCGAGGAACTGGATGGTGAGTTGTGCCACATGAGGTCGAGCGTTATCCTGCTGAAAAATCGACCATCGTGCAGACGGAAGTGGAAAGACGTGAGGACGAAGAATTTCAGCGACGTATCGTTGGGCATTCAGGCGTCCTTCAATTTGCACCAGGTCACTTCTTCCCATGAAGTTGATCGACCCCACATCAGTACACCTCCACCACCATGTGGAGGAGCCTCATCAACGCTGTTCTGGGAGTAGCGCTCATGGACTCTGCGGTAAACTCTTCTCCGTCAATCGTGTCGCTGGAGCACACAAAATGATTCATCACTAAACCAAACCCGTCTCCAGTCATTCCCAACGGTCCATTGACGATGCTGGTTCGCCCACTGCAGTCGGTTCTGGCGATGCCGGTCCGTAAGAACAGGACCTCTGTAGAGTCTTCTAGCCCAAAGACCAGAGTCGTGCAGCCGGTTCCTGACCGTTTGATCTGAAATTCGACGAGCTGCTGACATTGACTGGACTGTGAAGGACGCAGATGCAAGTCGATTCCTGAGGTGACGCAGCCGTATTTAGCGGTCTTCGGCAGGAGTTGTGACTCTGGGTCTTCCACTGCGCGGCCGGTCTGCCACTGAGCCAGTTTCTTGAAATCGCCTCCAAAGGCGACTAATGGTGCTTCTAACCACATTAAAATGTCTGGCCACTACACTTTGTGACTGTCCAGTCTGTAAACGTCCAATGATGATGAGTCGTTGTTCTGTAGTGAGATGAGCCATACTTGCGCATTGAATTTTCAACTGAATTTATTCGAGGAGCGTCAATCTTTTATAGGCATTCAATAATATGGTCAGAGAGTTTTGTGTTCAGTAAGTTTCACGGGATTCTCTTGAACCTGTCACGAGTTATTGTCAAACATTTTGTTTTGACCTTGACCTCTTTCAGGACCTCACGAATCATGAGGTGAGTACAATTCAGGTAACCACGAGAAGTTAATGACCAGGTGGACACTGTCGATAGGTTGACTGATGTCCAATCAGCGAATATCTTTTATAAAAGTAACACCAAAAAAGTTGCGTTTCTTTTTTTGAACAGTATGTATATATATATGAATATATATATATATATATATATATATATATATATATATATTCATATATATATATATATATATATATATATATATATATATATATATAGATATATATATATATATATATATATATATATATATATATATATATATATATATATATATATATATATATACGAGGGATGGTCAAAAAGTAATGTCTCCTATTTTTTTATGTATGTAAATACTGCATCGGTGTGCAATTTGTAAATTTAGCAGGATTCCTCAAACACTCTTCTGCACTGTATAGCATTACCAACCAGTTTCAGTAACAGGTGGCACCTTTGTAACAGTTTAAAAATGGCTGCCAAAGACGTTCGGTTAAAACAAAGTTATGTCATAGAATTCCTCAATGCTGAAGGCGAAACCCCAATTCGCATCCACGAACGTTTGAAGAATGCTTATGGAGATTCAACAGTGGATGTTAGCGCTGTCCGACGTTGGGTACATCGTTGTGACGAAGCTGAAGTAGGTCAATCCTCAATGGCTGACGCAAAGCGGACTGGTCGTCCGTCTACCACACAACATTCATCATCTGTAGGGAAAGTTATGGCCTCCGTGTTTTGGGATGAGAAGTGTGTGATTCTTCTCGACTTCTTGGAACAGGGAAACACGGTGAATGCAGACCGTTACATTGAAACTTTGAAAAAGCTTAGAGGTCGTCTTCAGCGACTTTACCCATTAAAAGATCAGAGAACTGCACTACTGTTGCACGATAATGCCACGCCACACACCGCTAAACGCACCATTGATGCGATTGCAGAATTTGGCTGGACATTATTACCACATCCCCCTTACAGTCCCGATCTTGCACCTTCTGACTTCCATCTGTTTGGACCACTGAAAGTAGATCTTCGCGGACATCACTTTGAGAACACCGAGACCCTTAAACGCGCCGTACGCCAGTGGTTTAGGAAAAAGGACACACATTTTTACCGTGCGAGGATACATGCCCTTGTGAGAAGATGAACAAAAAATGTAACAAATAACGGAGACTACATTGAGAAATAAATTTTTGAAGTTCAGACTTGGGGCTACATTTGAATGTGAATTTTATCTGTTTTCTTGCCTATTGAATGAAATTAAAAATTACGAGGCATTACTTTTTGACCGTCCATCGTATATATATATATATATATTATTCTGGCATCTCCTGCGACGTGGCTGGTACAAAACTGTATCGGCTTCTGCCGTTCCTTTGGATTTGCCGGCTGCGTAGACAGAGAGAACATGCTGCATGGGCAACAGCTCGATCTCCATATGACTGCCCAAGCTTGCGCCCTGGAGAGCACACTCCAGCTTCACCCTATAGGTGTCGGCAAAACAAGGGAAGTAGCAGTAACTGGTTATAATAATTTTGCCCAATTGGCGTAGGGCATGGCACCAGGGGTTACTTTGACAGGGGGAGAGGTTCCATGATCTCACAGGACAGCTACCGCCCGCTAGAAGCTGGGCAGTCCCAAGTCAATTAGGTTTTGTTCCGCCACTGTCTGCTCTCCCCATTGGGTGCATGAGGAGTAGGGTCAAACATGAACTGTGGACATAAAATTTTGCACCAAGCAATTATCAAAAGAATAGTTGGGCGACCGCAGCTGAGATTGAAAGATGTGTATAAACATTGCCAACTCGATTTAGTGTCTTCTCAAAATAACTTTTTAGACAACAGTTTAGACAAATTCACGACATTGAAAACGTCAAACAGATTAAGTGCGTTATTCAAGATAACTTCATGCATGGAGTCATATCTGGAGTCATAATTATATGACCACAAGCTATGAACAATGGTACAGTATTCAAATGTGGAAGTGAACTTATCTGTGATGCTAATTACACCCTTATTGCCTCGTGAAATTATCTACACACTTCTAGGATCCCCGTTGTGGAGAAACATGTTTGGAACCCGGCATTGCGCACTAAGTTTGGAGGAGTCTCTTGAGCCCCAAATGAAACTCTGGCTTTTACCTGGTTGGCTGCATGCAGTAGGATCTCACTATGGGCCCATCATGGGTAGGGGAGAGCTAAGATGTAGGCTCTTTGTAGGACGTGACCATGCCATGGGAGAGCCCAGAACCAGAGCAGAGAATTGTAGCTCTGCATTTTTGCAGAGCCCCTTTGGATGGCGGGGAATGCACACAATATGTTAGACGCTTCTTACTCCAAGCGTAAACAAGATTTGACGATCTTCTAAATCCAAGACAAGTTGAAGAAACTGGAACTCATGACGTGAACACGCTTCGAAATGGCAGAAAATCAACAGGAAAAGCCTAGATCTACAGTGTAGATAATACCAAGGACGCTTCAACTTGGTATTGGCTGCAAAAGTTCGAGAAGTTCAGCAGTCATAGTTAAATAATATCAAGAGAACTTCTTAAACAAGTTCATTTAAATGACAACGTCAAGAATGGTACTGGTGAATGATAACAGAGACACAATTTTGTAAAGCTTACGGGTTCGATGTTAGGTTCGCACTTCCTTAAGTCACTCATCTCACCACAAAACGTCATCTCATATTCTGTTACGAAAGCTGAAAATAAAACCAGGTGAAATGACATTAAACAACGGCAAACGGATTGATTTGTCGTTGCCCTAAAGACGCCATTAGGTGTGATGGGAACAACGGCAAGGAAAATCTATTCGCTGTTGCCCTTAAGATGCCACTAGGCGTAATGGCCACTGACTGCTTTGCCGGTCGTTGGCTAAGGACGGAAGAAGAAGAAGAAGAAATGACATTAACAATATATTCGTACGCGTAATGATCAGACCAACAGTTGAGAGAGAAGGGGGAAAGAGGATAATTGAAGATCAGGTTTAGTGATCCTCCCCAGAAAAAAAAAAATAAAAATAAGAACTTATTTTTTTTCTCTAACCAGCGGCACTCGAGCTTTCCAGCTCTTTTGGCCCAATGACATATCATTGCGAGGCTGGGGGGTCAGTGGACTTTCCTTCCAACCCGGCCAGGAGCTTCGCTCCTTCCCATCCACACGGGATTTATGTGCAGGAGCCGTTCAGGTTATTCAGTCAAATTTCCGGTCGTAAACATTCCTTCAAACGCTGAAGCCCGGGTTTGAACCATGAAAACCTGGTCGCCAGTACAACGCCATAGCCGTTACACCAGCGCGGCTCCAATAAGAACATATATCTGATAGTAGAATTTGCTAAAGTGGGGTGACGTGTTGGAGAATTCAACACACTACGTCTTGGCTTTCATCATCTCAACCCGTAACCCGTCATGTATCATAGGGGTGCCATGGTTGAAGCATCAGCAGACAGGGTCCTCCACTGCTCTCTATCTTCAGCGATGCGTACAAGTGTGGAAAAACCGTGCCCTGCCCATTCTTTGTTGTTATCAGCCCGAGATTTTCTTTGCCTTCCTCTTCTCCGTTTACCTTCGACTGTTCCCTAGAGGATCGTTTTCGAAACAGAGTCATTACGAGTTACACGCCCAAACCAGGCAAGTTTTCGACGTTTCACTACTGACAAAAGTGGTTCTTGGTGGCATGCATAAGTGTTGAATTTTCTCTCTAACATAGACATTTGTTTTATGCTCTTTTTAGCAAATGCGCAAAATTCTTCTATAACATTTATACTCGAAAGCTTGAATCCTTCGCTCCGTATCTGCAGTGAGTGTCCAGCCCTCACACCCATACAAGAGAATAAATAAATACAAGTGATTTGTATAATTTGATCTTCACAGGAAAACTGATGTTACTTTTCCAGATCACTTTCAGCCTTGTCATGGCAGCTGAGGCCATCTCAAGTCTTGTCTTAATTTCTTTACTTGATCTTCCATCACTACATATAGTGGACCCCAGATATTTAAAGGTGTTAACTTCTTCTAACGTTTGCCCATTTAACGTAATGTTGGTCAGAACATGTTTCTTATGGCTATTCACCAATATCTTGCTTTTTTCTATATTAATTTTGTTCCCATACGTTCTTGTTACTTTATCCAATCTAGAGGTAAGGTCTTGAAGTTCTGATTCTGTTCCAGCTATGAGATCGATATCATCAGCAAAACGTAGATTGCAAAGAGGTCGGCCTCCAATCGATATGGTTGTTTTATAATTGTACAATGGATGGGTGTGAAAAAAAACGAAAACAGGTAATTCGTCTTACGAGGACAAAAGACAAAGAAAATAGCCAACGTTACGACCACAAGGCCTTCGTCAGGGAAAGGAAAGAAAGTGAATGCTAGATAGGACACATAAGAACCTAAATAAATACAAGTATAAACATTAAACCTAGGTACTTCCCTGAAGGAAACTTCCCGCAAACGGACTGGCGTGCCCGGAAAAGGAAATGACTGTCACCCTTTATAATTGTAGAGAGCCTCCTGCATAATATGTTATAGATATATATTAAAGAGCACTCTGGGGACAGGATACATCCCTGACGAACTCTTACAGCTCTTTTGAAAAATTCTCCAATGTCATTGCTTGCAAAAACAGCACTGCTTGCGTCCTTGTATAGTACTTCAATGATATCTATGATGTTGGTATAAAAATTGAATTTTCTCATTATTTGCCATAAGCCTTCATGCCAGACTTGATAGAAGGTTTTTGTGAAATCGATGTACTAATGACTGCGCCCACTCTTTTTGGCCATTTTTTGTACTCCGTGTCGTAAAATACAATCTATATGTACAACACGCTCACATATGTATCGCCAAACTTTCCCCAAATTGTAAGATTTTACTCCTATGCTAGTAAATAAAACAGCCCGTGGGTTAGTGACTAACAGCTTTTACTAGGCCAGTCTGGAATCAAATGTATGCTGTAGAAATGCTAGTTAATTATCTCGATAGCAAAGCCACTAGATTTTATTACCGCGTGCTTGAAACTAACGTCACAGTTCAAGCCTAGCCTTCAAAGCAAGAGAGTACGAATAAAAACGTGTAAAAGAATAAAGGAAGCATAAAAGTGAGAGAGAGAAAATGCTACACTTCGACACACTTTTGGTTCTGTGCTAGTGTCGCCCGCTGGCAGAAGTGCAAAGCTATATCGCAGCTTAGTTTCAAAAATACGATAGAAAAACTCCTTTTTCTGTAACGCAGATGCGAATGTATATTACCACAATGATCGGATGCGAGACAGCCAAAACACGTACACACGCGTATCTCTAGCGTAAAAGTAAGTCTAAAGTAGCAGACAGACAGCACTTTGACGCTTTTTGTGACGTATTACTACCAGTATTGTCTCGTAATGAATGAGAACGGCAGTTTAAATAAAAGGAAAAAAATTACGATTAACGTTAGATTTTTTTTAATACACAGTGCTGAACGGGGCAGAAACGGAGTATAGCCTGGGGTCATTAGATCGTGTTTACATGTTTGAATAGGAGAGATAAGAATTTTTTTTTGAAGCATTGTAGAAATAAAACGATACTAGGCATTAGAAATAAATACAAGAATAAAATAATGTAATGACGGTGCAATAGATAACAACAGGATCAATAAGTATGTATCAGAATTTGAAACTATTAAGAAATAAAGAAGTTGGACAGAAGACAGATAGACGAACGGACCTGAAATCTTTCTCAGTTTGCCCGTAGTGGGGTTAGAGGGGAAGGAGTCCTAATTTTGAATATTTAAGGTCAGCTTTTGAAAAAGAACGCTAGAAGCCAAACAGTCCCTGATTGGATGTGGTGTAATATACTAATGGTTGCATAAAACCAATTAGTAGTTAGTATTAGGTGCCACTTGTTATAAAGATATTGATCACTAAAGTTGTGTTAAAGACAAGAAGGAGTACATTCTTGTTTGCTATTCTGCACTAGCGGCGATCTGGACTGTTACCATATATCGCAATATTCAACTATTTAGTGATTATATTTCTTTGATGCGGGTTTCTTCTACGATTCAAAGTGAGCCCAGGTGATCAAATACCTGACCATAAGTTCTGCCGTGAGGCCATATCTACTGAGTGCCTGCACATAACTATATCACAAGAAGCAGAAACGTGACTTGACAGTGGAAGCTGGCATTGTATTCTTCAGTCAGCCTGTTACCAGAAATCCCAGATAAGCAATCGTGTCTGGGGTATTTGATATCGCAAACAATCTTACTCTCAATTTCCCAAAATATATTGTGTCAGACAGTGATGAATCTAAACGTTCGAATAACCTGTACCCTTTTCTAGGAGCAAGGAATACTGGACACTTTTCTAGCTTGACTCATATAAATAATTGTGGGAAAACACATGTGTGAATTATTGCTGTAAATATTTATATTATCATTTTGAGTTGATTATTCCTGTGTCTAAAAGAATAACAAAGATACAGGATAATAAATTGTAAAAAAATTATGTTAAATTCAAAACTTACCCAGTGACTTGTTTAATCATTGTTTATTAGTAATAGGTGTAGTTGTCCTGTTTCTACACTTCATCACATTGCATTACCCTAGACACTTGCTAGACAACATGCACACACGATTACACTTCAGTAGTGGAAGTTATATATTCGGGTGAGATCGTGGTGGAAGCAGACAGGTTCCCTGTAAACTTATCTGAAATTAATAAACCTCAGGGGCTTGCATAGCTGACCTCACACCTGATAGAATTAAACGTACTAATATTTATAGAATAAAACCAAATCCACTACACTCCGTATCTTCTGGCAAACTGTTGTCATGATTTTTACTATATCTGGTCTTCCATATTTCAAGAGCTCTGCTGGGATATTATCCACACCCGGTGACTACCCTCCTTTCATCGAACATATAGCCTCTTCCACTTCTTCCCGTAATATTGCTGCATTTTCGAGTTCCCTGTTTTCACACTTAATGCTATAGTCAGTGTAGAGTTTACAGTTATATAATTCTTTACAATATTCTGTCCACCTTCTCATTACAGCTATTTTTTTCATTGAGCAGTGCCCCATTGCAATCTTCTATGACAGATACCCTGGGCTGTTGGGGTTTTGATAGTCTTCTTAATGTGTCAAAAGCTGCCTTGCTGTTACCTTTTATTAGCCCCGTATTAATGGACTCACATTGATCAGCTACCCATTTTTCTTTGGCCTGTTTCATTTTCTTTCTAATATTTTTATTCACCATACTGTATTGCCATGCTGCTTCAGGAACCTTTTTCTTAACCTTTTTCATTTTCCGCCGTGTTTCACATAACTTCAGAATGTCATCTATAACCCATAGTTTGTTTATTTTCTTTCTTTTACCAAGTATTTTAGTTGCTGATTCAATGAGCACGTCTTTCATGTTCTCTGTGTTTGAGTTGATATCATCCTTCAGAAAGTTGAGAGCTGCAAATTTTCCTCCAACAGTTGCCTCAAAGATTCCCGCGATTTCTGGATCTTTCAGTTTGTCTAAATTGAATCTAAACTGAGAAGATCTGTTTTGATTATAATTCTTTTTGAGTTTAAGCTTGAGCGTCATCAATACAATGTCGTGATCGCTACCAATGTCGGCGCCAGGAAATGTCCTAGTCTTGGCTTTATTAATACTGGACTTGAATCTTTTGGATACAATAATAAAATCAATTTGGCCATGTATCTCAGTTTTCGGGGCATACCACGTTGTAGCATTTATAGTAGCCTTAGTCCTCGATTGTTGGTTTCTCCTGTCCCAAATTTCCCCACCGTGCCAGCCCACTGACCGTATGCATCTGGGCCTATTTTAGCATTCCAATCACCTAGCACGATGAGAAGATCTTTATTTGGCTTTACGATATACTATGACAGTTTCCATTCCTTCCTGTATTTGTCTTTGCTAACTTAAGAGCCATTTACCCACTTAATTCTGTGCAGACTGGAGTGTTGTGAACCCGGTAACTTTGTCTCGAGAAGCAAACACTCTAACCACGCTGGAGCTTGGTACTCTCTTATAGTTCAGCAGAAAATATTCATCTTTCTTATTGTTCACTCGTTGATTAAGAGGCATAGATATCGTGGGATGAAAAAAAGACTGATAAAATGGAAGAGATTATGTGAGCTGCTAAATTAGTAACGGGAAGATGGTATCACTAAATGTGACTTCTAATATCTTAAGAAACCCATGAAGGAAGATGTATGTATATGATCTCACTTTTTGTCACTCATGATTATTCTCTTAAAGCCCGTCCATTCTCTCAGTCATTTGTGAGAGACAGACTATAGGAAAATAGGCTCTAGACTGATCAAGTTAAAATGTGGGAAAGTTCTAAACTTGCAAGTAAGTTGACTAGATATATTTGTATATCTATATGTATTTATGTATTTATATATTTATATTTATATATACATATGAATATGTGCGTGTACATTTGTGTGTGTGTGTGTTTGTGGATATATTAGTGTAACAAATAATTTTTTTTAACAATGCAAATATGCCAACTATCATACAATCACACGGAACAAAAAAAAATCAAATTAGTTTTTAACTTATTAAGAGTGTTACACTCAACTCCAAAGAGAATTAAACACACCCAACAACAGGGAAAATACAGTGCCCGACGCCTAAATCTACTTAATAGTCCACTTGCCGGGGCCAAAAAAGTATTTCGAAGAAATAATGCTTCAAATAATTAATACTACAGCTATATGTTTTCTGTTCTGTCTACTTGGGAGCACAGGGAATATTCCTAGTCACAGGTTAAAAAAGCGTCTAAATCTTTTAATGCAGTGTTCAAATTATGTCTAAATGTTTGAGTTAAATGCTCATATTAAACTTGAGTGTTTGAGCGCTGTGTTCATATTAAGTTAAACTTTTTTAAATTACGTGTTTAAAATAAATCCTAAATGTTTGTGTCAAATTTTCATATTAAATCCACATTTTTTACGTTCTATGTTTATATTAAATTATAAATGTTTCCCTTCGGTGTTGAATTTTTCGAATTTGATGTTCATATTAAATCTATGTGTTTGAGTTTTATGACCATGTTAAGTCTATATGATTGAGTTCAAAAGTATGATTCAAAAGCGCATCATAGTGCCATTAGGCTGGATCAACAATAGTGGGAACCACCACAGCCGTTCGGCTCTTTCTTTATCTCACTGTGGTGAAAAGAGGAATGTAAGGAGTACGTAATTCAACCAAGGATGAATGATCCTACATTTTTGTAGCTCTCTCTCTCCCAAAACAATAAGGAGATCTCAAAAGACAAATTGTTCCAGGCCTTATCTGAACTCTCCGCTGGCCTGTTTATAGACTCATATTTCTGCTGTCTTGTCAAAGACGAGACTTGTATAGTTTCTTGCTAGTTCTGAAATCAAGACTTTTACATTAATTTAAATCATTTCTATTTCATAAAAAATCATGACATACGAGGGAAAAGAACATCCGCAGAAAGAGTCTGAGTTGTATGCCATCCATCCTTGCCACAGACCAGACCGTTAGGACATCTGCAAAGTTCAGTTTGTGTTATATCTCTATGTTTGTTATTCCTGTAACCTGTGGATATCTTCAGCCTACATGGATCTGTACTCATATTACGACACTTGGGCTGTAAGAAAGATAAAGATTTTACACTACTGACATAAACGTATTGTTTCATAACATTTTCTACAAGTCATTGAATTTATATTGTTAACATGACCTGGTTGTTACATTAGTTCAACTAATCATCATGTCTACTCTGCATACACTGCATAAACAGATCACTTCCTTCAGGTCCACTAGATGTTATTTAATTTACACTACACGAATTATGTAAACGGGTTATTTCTTCAGTTCTACTAGACATGTAGTCTTCGTGACACATTACATATACACATCATTTCTAAAGTTTGTCTAGACGTCTAGTGTGACTAAATGTCTGGACATGTTCTTTTGGTCGCTCTCTCACACCTTTAGCCACTACGGCAATATAATTTCGTGTCTTCATTTTCTCTCCACTCGCTCATATTTGACAATTGTTATGCCCTTTCATTCATTATTTTACTCTCTATGCTGAATCTAGTTGGGGAAAGTCTTTAAAACTCCACTCCCCTACGGAAATATCTGCTATGGTACTGTCCACTCCTCAAGACGTTATGTTCCGCCAAGATTTGTCGGTCTTTTCATCGGTTGAAGAATTGACAGTCGCCGGCCACCTTTAATAGGAGACGATCCTCGTTTAACTTAATATGGTCTCGTACGAGGATGAACAGGTAGCCAAGATTGTCTGTCTGAAGAACGCAAGACCACAGATAATATGAGATAATCGTTTCACGGGACCATCCCTGTGTGTGATTATCACGATAATCTGTATGGAAAGACAATATTGGCCCCATGTAGCATCTTGACATCAAATGAGTTCACATATGGTGTTTATGAAATGTGCACAAGATGCTGGCGGAAGTATGACGCAACGATATGAAGAGGTCGCGCGTGGATATTAAAAGAATGTTTTGAAATACGTGAGGGTATTTTTTTAATTTGAATCACTCCTACCCAAGTGGTGCTGAACGATATTCGTTTGTATTGGTTGATTTGAGAGACCGGAATATACAATGTATCTCATTGGAAAATTAGGAGGAAACACAGCTGGAATTGGAACTTGGAACATGGAAATATAATGTAACAAAATCGAAGTCACAACACCGACAGCTTCATAACTTCATACGATCAACTCCCAGAAAACCAGAAAGAAAAAGGCGACATTGGACTTAGAAAATCCACAACTATACGTAACAGATCTAGTATTGGGCAAATTAATAATTTACAAGTAGAACCGCATTTTTAATACACGAATGGAAACTTAGGAATTTGATCACACATCATAGAGGAATTAAACGTAAGTTTTCCCAGGCACAATGATTTCGCAGAACACCCGCCATCAGAGAAATTAAATCTAATTTCCCACACCTAAGTGATTCGAAGCATCTAATACAGAGCTGTGCCCAGTCTAAATCTGTGCAATGATGGGGTACTTCTAAACAATTTATTTACTAATGTAAATTTTACTTACTTCTTGCTTAGTGGTTATAAATGAGGCTGGCAACCTGAACATATTAAAAGAGTATATTCATAATCCACTACAGCAAGCCATGGCGATTTCTTCTTGCTAGACCTGTGAGAAAACCTGACTGCAGAGGTGGCCATCAGACTCCGACCGGAGCAGTGATGAATGATGATTACATCACATGTGTCTTAAGTATATCATATAATTTTTGAGATGTATGTAACTTGTTAATATTAGTTCAGGCACTATATCATTATTCGCGCTATCCAGACACAGTTCCAAGTTAATATCAAGAGGAATATTAGTGAATTTTATTCATCTTTCCTGAGTTGCACTGTTTATACTCAAGAATATAATTCTTCTGAGAGATTAACATTGATGGGTGGACAAAGAGAAGATGCGCCTGTCAAGCTTCCAACTCCGTGTACTTAGCAGAGGCATTTTGTTCTTTCTATTTTATCCAAAAGTTCGTGGACCAAAGCTAGGTGTGAGTGAAACGCAGGGACTCACCTGAAAGTTAAGTGCTTATGAAAAAGCACCAGCAAAAAGGACATAATTTTTCTGAACTATATCCTCACCCTAAATTTCTGTGAAGAGAAAATTTCATTCCAATAGAAAAGTCACCAGCTGATTATTTATTTTAAACTAGCCGACATAGTAGATTCAGTTTTTTTATATGTATGAAAGCAAACGTATTAGCCAGAACAATTAATATGTATGTATGTATATTTTTGTTTATTTACACACACACACACACACACATATATATATATATATATATATATATATATATATATATATATATATATATATATATATATATATATATATATATATATATATACATATACATTTATTTATTTATATCTATAAATAGAGAGAAAGAGAGAAAGAAAGAGAGAGAGAGAGAGAGAGAGAGAGAGAGAGAGAGAGAGAGAGAGATTTACCTCTAAACAGATCTATGCCATTCTGAGTGGAATTCACTGAATTAACTCAGCTGGGGGCTTGAACGGGCTAAAACCCATTGCTTAAATCCTTCACAGAAGACGACGGACAGGTATAAGTTAACCATTGCTCAGCGCTACGCTGCATGGCTCTTTACTTCTGAAATATCTTGTGATGGCTCCTTTTGGATAGAAGCTCCATTACTCTTCTCTCTACATCTCTGTCTAGAATAATCCCATTTAGATACTCTTGAGTTTTGGCCATTGTTGGACCACTACTGTAAAGCATGGGAGGCAATTCGTGACATTAGTCAACCCTTTTAAAATCTAAGTAATGTTTTAAAAGTTCAGCTTGGCATTCTTACGAAGCTACTTGAATGACAGAATCATCAAATATATTGCTTGATGGCGTAGGTGATCATGTATCTCCACAACTCCATATACATTACTTTTAATCAATTCTGTTGTTGACTTCTTTCCATGCCATGATGTTAAACTGTCCAGAATCTCCTCTCTCCTTGTCGTTATTTATATCTTTTTCTGTCTAACAATTCTCTTTTCACAATTTACTCCAACTTCTGTCTTTTCAAAACGTGCCCAAAGAAAGTTATTTGCTTCCTTCTAGCCTGAGAAATAAGCTTCCTGTGCGCAATGACCTCTTTTATGACATCCTCATTACTCATGTAAGCTGTTGTGACAAATCAATCTCGATCGTTACAGTTTCTTGTGGCATCATTTTACATTCTTCTGTGCTTTTCTCGTTCCTTTTTTTTAACCGCTCCTTATCGTTATTTTCACTTTCACAGTTCACAGCATTCTTGACATGTCTTATTCTAATCTTTTAATCCCTTATTTTCTACCTTGGAACAGGACCTACATTTGAAACAACATTAGCTGTATTTGTGCCAAGAAAAGTTACCACATTGATTTACTGCTAGCGTCAGACGGAGCAAAAGATTACACTGTGATAAATCAGACTTCTTGTTAGGGATTATGTAAGGAAAACATCTTGCGCCCACGGTCCGATGTGGATGAAAAAGATGTTATTTGGAGATAAGGTTTAGGAACAAACACGTCGCGCCCAAAATTCAACAGATTACAAAGAGGTGTCGATGATGACCTATTACTCCTGAGGGTCCTACAGGTAGTCTAATGCCACACGACCATACCTACGGATTGGGAGATTGACATCATAACACTCAATTTCAAAAATGGTGACTACAGTCAGTGCGGCAATCATAGTGGCATATCCCTGCTAAATGTCTCTGGTAAAATGTACTTCAGAATACTGGAGCAGAGACTCAGACACCTGGCTAAACAACAAATTGATGAGGTCCAGTGTGGTTTTCAAGCAAACCGAAATATTCAGGACCTTATCTTCACGCTCAGGCAGTTGAATTAAAAGGCACTTGAGTATGAAGGTGAGATGCATCTTTGTTTCTGGAATCTAGAGAAGCTTTTGACAAAGTTACCTGAAGCAAAGTTTGAGACTGCTTGGCGAGGAAAAACATTGCAGCAACTGTGACCCAAGCTATTCAGAGCTTCTACAAGATTTTCAGAAAGTATGTGGCGACGGCAAATCAAAAGCCAGAAGAGTTCAAGACCACAACTGGTGTAAGACAGAGTAACATTCTGTCACCCTATCTTTTCATACTCCTCAAGGACGATGTAATCAAAGCATGTAAAGAAATGACCAAACGATAGGGTGCTGTAGGATGGAACGGGTCTGTGTTTCGAAGCAGGCGTTGGCCGACGGTGTTGCCCTGATTGCTAGATCAGAGGCACATCAGTTCCAAACCTCAGAAATGAGATGTCTGCAGAAGTGAAGAAGATCGGCTACCACGACAAATATCAGAAACTAAGAGCCAGGGACCCAGACCTCCAGGACGACACAGATTCCGCTGGGAGAACAACATTTGAAAATCTATGAGGGACCGATGACTAGATTGGAACCAGGCCTGAAGGAAGGCAGCCGATTGCACAGTATGGCGCTCCCTCTTCCAAAAATCTACACAACACGGTAGAGGTGGAACGACTAAGTAAAATGTAAGGCAAATATGACTGGCTTTCTAGAGATTAAGACACGGACAGTAAGATAACAAATTGATATTCAAGCACAGGAAAATAAGTAATTATTTCCGCCAAGACTTGTTGTAATCAGTAATTACGCTAAAATACAATATTGGAGAAGATAGAAGTGCTGAATGGCAGAGGCGGGCGGCTGATACACATATCAGTGACCCAAGTCTCAAAAGATTTTGTGGGTCAAGTTACCAGCAGTCTACTCTAGACACTGCTTGCCTTGACGATTGGAGAGATTACCCCAGCTTTTACGACGGGAATGTGCCACTGCGTCAGAATTTGACGATTGACGGAACAGTCAACAACATCTTTGGGAACCCACAGTGTCGGAACCCAACAACAACAACAAATGATCATCAACACCTGGCTAGTTAAGAATAACTGTCCGGCCCAGCAAAATGACATTTTCTTAAAAATAGCTACCTTCATATAAGCTACCTACAAAGAAAAACATCAGTGCTTTATTTTTGTCATAAATCTATCTATGAATTTTAATCTTGTTAACTAAAATTGATTATTGAATTGTAATAATCTGTAAATACACATTGATAGTAAATACAAATACACATTATTGAGTGAAGTGCACACGTATGACACAGTTACTTTAAATACATAAACTTATCCAGCTATTAAAATAAAATTTCATTGAATCAATTCAATTGAGCGCTCAGAAAAAAACGGGCACATTTCTCTTCCTAACAGAAGGGACAGGAAAATAAAACGTTCATGACGGCTTAGATGATCTCAGTTGTCATACTTGATTTCTTAACATTCCTGTGAGGGGGTTCCCCTGACATAGAAGCATCATTCTTCTATTTTTATACTCTGCCAAGAGTAATTGTGACCGGAAGTTGATACCTTTGAAGACCCTCATTTTTGGACTCTAAGGTTGGTCTTGCTTGGACCCCCGCTGCGGAGCAGAGGGGACGAATCCCCGACAGCTGTTCACGACATTTTAACATTCTTCTGTAAAACCACATCTCTTTGGCCTCTAGTGCTGTTCCTACTTCCTTACTAATTGTCCATGAGTCACTTCCGTATGTCAGGATCAGTCCTATATAACACTGAAGAACTCTCTTTCTTATTTCCATTGACAGTGACGTATTGCACAAATTATTTTTCATTTTACAGAATGCGGATTTTGGTTGGGCTATTCTAATCTTCACTTCTGAGATGCATCTCTCATCCGATGTTATTTACGTTTCTAGATATTTGAATCTATAGACCTGTTTTAAAACTCTTTCATTTACTTTAATAAAGCATTTACGAGAAGTCGACTTCTTCGAAATAACCATTCTGTGTTTGTGCTATTAAGGCTAAGGCCTTTATTTTGAATTTCCGTGACTGTTGTATCAATCTGCAACGACTTTTCACTATTTGTTATTAAGATTGTATCATCACCGCCCCACAAGTTACTTATATTATGTCCGCCAACTGATATTGCTGGCATGACCTCAATGGATTTCATTATATTTTCACTGTACAAATTGATCATATCTGGTGACAGCCAACATCCCTGTTTAGCACCATTTTTTCACCTGTAGAAATTGTCCTTTTGGCTGCCCATTCAAGCAGCTGCCTTATTTGAGAAGGATAGCATCCGATCTCGCCAACCAGGCGACCAGGTGGGAGTATGACATCATTATGACCAGTGGTTTTGAAAAAAAAAACAATTCCATAAATTGTATTCGAACCCAATATCTTTATAATTGGAGGTGGACGCTATACCTCTTAGTCACTCCAACCTTGTCATATTCTTTACTATACTCAGGTCCTTATCATCAAAGTTTATGCTTTCTAACATTTCAATAATTTCCTCCTGATTAACTTTGTCAAATGCCTTAATATAATCCATAAAGTACAAAAAAGATCTGTTCTTACTTCTATGGTCCTTTCTATTAAGTTCCCATAATATATATGGCGTTATTTGTGCATTTACCTTCTTCAAATTTACATTGTCCATCACTAATTTCTTATGGTATTCTATGTCTCACTCTCCTCATGATAATTTTTAACAATATTTGGCCACAAGACTCATAAGACTAAATAGCTTGTATGTATGTATATATCCCTGCACACGTTTATTAATTGCCTACGAACCCATATATTTATTAGGTAGTTTTCTTAAACAAGGAATAACCAACACACCATTTGCTCAAGTAGACGACCATTTGAACTGAATATAACTGTGTTACATAACAGGACAAGTAGGTTCAGAAACGATATCGACATTTTGGTGTTGATGAATCCGCTCAAAGTTCAAAGTGTATCTGAAATTAAAATAGTGTCCGGGTTTAAAAAAAATTGTTTTTGTAAATTAGTTAGTATGCATGGTAAATATGAAGACAGTTGCAGAAATGGTACACATAAAGAAAGATGTACAAATTAACGAGACTGTGACGTTATTGGTCTCTCCCCTTTTTTCTCTCTCTACCATTAGGTAATATATACAACAAAAAAATGATCATAAGGTATGTCAAACATATTAGTAAAATGTCTAGATATTAAAAAGAAAGTGTTGCACAAAGAGAACAAGCCGTTGGTGACTACAATTTTGTAGAAAATGCACTACATGATTGTTTCCCGTCAAATGATGGCGTGATATTTGTTTGTATTATTTGATTTTCCTACTTTTTAATTGTCTTCTATGATGAGAAACACAACAAACATAAATAAACATTGTTTAACACGAATTGCTAGACAAACATTGTTAAACAAACATTGTTAAACAAACGATGTTAAACAACCATTGTTAAACAAAGATTATTAAATAAACATTACTAAACAAACATTGTTCAACAAACATGCATCAACTTACATCGTACACTTGAGCAAATTCAGCGCCGTCTGGTTAAGCTGAACCTGAGTACTAGCCGATAGAATGTAGTGGGCTTTATAACATTTATTATTAGTCAATGTGGCATATAGCGCGTTATAAGCAGGGGCGGCTGTAGTGCGTTTTGTCTTGCGGTAATGGATGCCGATAAATAATTGTGTTGTTACATGTGTTCACACGCGCGCAAGAGCATATAAGACAATAATAGTTTGAGATGACAATGTCATACACAGTTAAACCAGGAGAGGTTCAGATTACAATAAAAAGGCAACATGTATAGCTGTTAAACTGTAACACACAAAAAATGACAATTTATAAGAGCTTGATAGTTACTGAACACCACTCCTATTTTTATATTTGTCCCATTTGTTTTATTGTTAGCAAGAACAAAGTCGTTATGTTGGTGTGATCCTGAGTTGTGTTTAAGATACACTGTGCTAGACGTGTTTATTATTTATTTATTTTATTTACCCCGTTCTTAGTAAAAATTAGGGTTACGACTAAACGTTATTGCCGGCGTGATGCTGACCACACAACCCCTAGTGTGCCGATGGTTAAGAAAGTAATGACCTTACACCTTATTCCCAGTATGCCTCAATGGATGTGTAACAGGGGTAGGAGTGGCTAAGAATTCGAATTATAAAGGTATCTGGTTCGGTTCCCAGTACATGGAACATATTTGATGAACATTGTTTTATTTCAGAACCAGTGAGTCCTAATGAAGTCAGAATTCCCCGATCTCCTGGGGAGTGAGATGGGACGCCTAGCTTTCTCGGACAAAAGCGAAAAAATAACAGGTCCCAAATGCAAGTTGCGCAAGTTACAAACACCTCGGCAGTTGGAAATCGCAAAGAGTAGGTCATAGGGCCACTGCCATGGCAAAATGTACAAAACTAGGAAAACTTACCCACCACAATAATACTTATAGAATGTGCGATTCCCTGTATTCACACATTGAGATCATCATCGGTGCGACATAGTTCGAGTACTGTGCTGAGATCCTCCTTGTGTTATCGGAACACTTATGGAATTGTCCGTATGCAATGAATTAAGTCCTTAAAAACCAAACAAAACCATAAACTAGGTTTATATCTAAGAGTTCTGTTATTAACACTAACTACATCACAGAGATAACTGGGTCCTTAGTGTCAAGAAAAGACAATTCATGCTGATCTAGGTGATTGCGTAATGTATCCCTACTTATATATTCTGCGCACGCAAATTTAAATATAGTTTTCTAACTCCTAAAACATTTCTTTCGCATTTTTTGGGGTGGTCTTCTTGCTGGTGTAAAAATTATGTAACGTGTTAACAGCCCTTAATGCATGTTCTATGCAAAGGGAACATATATTAATGACACACCGAGATCATGTTACCACGTCAATACAACCCATCCAGAAAATTCTGGCTTATTACGACAGTCAACAACAAGAAAACGGTCAATGGCGGCACTAACGTTCAAAAACGACAAATGAATCAACAACAATGTAGTGAAATGACTCATATTATAACTGGTGACACCCGTCCTAAAGGCATTTAAAGTGATATAATGTCCTCCTCAGTCAAAGGAATTGACTTAGTTTTGGCATTACCTTACGCTGGGACTGACAGACTGATTTATACAATTTACACGATTGACATAATTCATAACAAACTTCAGTTCATATTGGAATGAATGAAGTAATTAATAGTCTTAGCATTTATCACACAAGACCTAGCGCACAAAACACAAAGAACAGTACAAGAACAACAAGGAGGAAGTCAAGAACATAATGAATGGACAGGATGCAGGCACCTTTGAGATTTCCAGATCGACAGCTACAATAGAACACAATATTCCAAACGGCTCCATTTTTATATATTTAATTATATCGCTTTGCTTTGGCTTCCAGCGTTGTGTAGCAGACAACAAGAAAAAGATACTGTAAAGCTATTTTAAAAATAAAAGCTTCGGTTTTATCAACCACACCCCATTATTTACTCCCAACTCTGGTGACGGAAGTAACGCCCTAACAGAACAAGCATCCTGGCCAAAAAACATAGTGTTACTGTATGAAATTGGCTGCCACTTCTGTTGGTGTGGAAATTTCGTTACAGGCGGTTCTGTTAGATTGTTTGTGGTGGGTGTTGTGTGTGGTACTGTAGATTAGTGCTACTGTCTGGCACAGCTGACAATGTTCACGTCAGCAAGGTCGATGTCAGTAATGTCGGGCTTACAATAGTGGCCGACAGTTGTATAATATGTAAGAGAATGTCATGAGTTCTTTCAGTTTGTTTATATTCCGTTATCACCTACACAACAGTAACGTAAGGTCAGAAATAGACAAACGGGTAAGACGAGTTCATTTCCAACTCATACACAGTTTATTGACGACAACAACATAAACATCAGGAACAGTACACTGTCACAAGTTATAATGGCAAAAATGTGGTAATAATCCATGATGACTCTGATCGGATAAACAGCGAATCAAGGAACAATCAATCGTTGAAAAGTTACAATGGCAAAACATGTAATAATAATCCAGAATGAATCTGATCACATAAACAGCGATTCATCATACATTGAAATAGCAGAAAAATCCATAGGGAATTGGTTGCGTAAATAGCAATTCGATTTAAATAGTCATTGCCAAAATAACCCATGGCATTTTAATAATCCATTGAATCTCTTCCCTTAAATAACACTTTGGACGCACTAGCGAGACTATCCCCGTCTCGAAGCTCTGCCAGATACCTAATGACCGAGATTATAGTTTCTCAGTACAACTCTGTAAATCTTCACTCAAGCGCGAACTCACAGCTTGAGATGTGAGCTCAGATCACCCGTATCTCTCCCCCCAAACTACTCAGAACATTTAAACACTTTCTTTATGTTTAAAAAAACTAACACATACTCAGTTGAGCTATGTTCAAGCACTGAAAAATAGAAAATCATCTCATAACTTTAAACGTGCTTACTAGCGTGACTATAAAAAAATCAGACCCGTACCTAAAATCCCCAACACTTAACTCCTACTCAAAACATGACTTAACAGATTACACCGATCCCGGGGGAAAAAAATATATATAATCACTTTTTTAAAAAATTACATCGAACAAAAATGTGAAGTCGATCAAATTCTAATATCTACAACAGAGAATCATAATATATGTTAAGTCGTGTAAATAAACCAACAATAGAGGGAGGGAAGTATGTGTAGAGTATGAAGATGAAGTATGCAAAGAGAATCAAATTCAAACAAAGATGAAGTATATCAAGTATAGACTAACTATGAACCAATAAGTGGAAAGTGAAAAGAGGAGATAAAATGAAATGAAGAATGACCAGCAATGAAATGTGTGTAGTGAAAGAAAGCAATGATACAACATGGTAACAATTGAAATTAAACAATGGATTGTGTATAAATAAATACAATTATGGCAAAAGAGCATGGCACAAAAAGCAATACATATATAAAACAGAAAAGAAAGCTACAATCTAAATGGAGCATAATAGGGAAGAGAAACAAGTTAATTAACTTATTAATCACTAATAATGAGCTTATTACTGAAGTCAGAAAATAATACCGCTATAAACAGTTACTACTGGTGCACAACTAAGAGCTAGGTAATGAAAATAAATAACAATGTCAGAAAAAAAAATATTCTAAATGTTCAATACCGAGATGTATCGTAATGATATGTTAAGTTTAAATACTATTTTCAATACAATTGTCACTCGTAGCAAACTCTCAGATTGGGATGTTGGAATGTCCGAACTATGTTGACTGGACTATCCGAAAATCTACAGGACGTAAACGATGTAAGGAAGACAGCCATAATTAATGATGAGCTTAAACGACTTCAGGTGGATATAGTTGCACTTCAGGAAACGCGCCTGGCTGGCTCTGGAACGGTGAGCGAGAAGGACTACACATTTTATTGGCAAGGGAAAGATCTTGATAAAGCTAGAGAACACGGAGTAGGTTTTGTGGTCAAAAAATCGCTAACTAACATGGTTGAACCAGGCGAGAATGGATCAGAACGCCTGTTAACGCTTCGCCTGCAAACTAGCACAGGTCCCATCACCCTTGTCAGTGTGTATGCTCCTACTCTGTACTCTGCCTCAGAAGCTAAAGATGAGTTCTACGAGAATCTAGCAGCAGTCATCAAAAGCATACCTAGGCAAGAACAGCTTGTTCTCCTTGGTGACTTTAACGCTAGAGTGGGTGCCGATAATGTTTCATGGCCTTCATGTCTGGGCAGGTTTGGTATTGGCAAGATGAATGAAAATGGACAACGGCTCTTAGAGTTGTGTGTCCACCATGACCTCTGCGTGACCAACACCTACTTTCAGACAAAACCCCAGCATAAGGTGTCATGGAGACACCCACGATCCAAGCACTGGCACCAACTGGACCTGATTCTCGTCAGAAGGCCCTTCTCAGGTCTGTGCTCTCCACACGCTCGTACCATAGTGCAGACTGTGATACAGATCACTCCTTGGTTTGCTGCAAAATCAGAGCACAACCAAGAAAACTCTACTGTGTCAGACATGAAGGGAAACCACGCATTGATACCAGCAAAATGTCAGACCCTGTCATGATCACTCAATTTACTGCGACCTTCAAGAAAGTGCTCAGTAGCCCTCAGCATGGTAATACTATTACAGAGAACTGGGAGCATCTACGGAAAACCATTCAAAGTACTGCACTTGCCACCTTTGGTAAGAAAACGGCAAAGTCAAATGACTGGTTTGATGCTTCATCAGATGTGATGGCACCTGTCATTGAAGCTAAGCGCAGTGCTATGAATGAATACAAACGTTCACCGAGTGCTAGAACCCTACAGATCCTTAAGGCTACGAGAAGCAAAGTTCAACAAACTGCTCGACGCTGTGCAAATGACTATTGGCTCCAGCGCAGTGAGAGCATCCAGATCGCAGCGCAAACAGGCAACATTAAACAAATGTATGACGGTATAAAGAAAGCACTTGGCCCCCAAAAAAGTAAGACGGCACCGCTAAAAACCATCAGCGGAGAGAAGCTAACCGATAAGGGTAAGCAGATGGAGAGGTGGGTCGAGCACTACTCTGAGCTTTACGCTAGAGAAAATACCGTTACGCCTGCAGCCCTTGATGCTGTCAAATGTCTGCCAACTATGGAGGAGCTGGATGCCGAACCAACATTAGAGGAACTCAGCAAGGCCATTGATAGCTTGGCCTCTGGCAAAGCACCAGGCAGTGATGGGATTCCTCCTGATTTAATCAAATGCTGTAAGAGCACGCTATTACATCCCCTGCATAGGATGCTGTGCCAGTGCTTGGAAGAGACAACTATTCCTCAAGACATGTGAGATGCCAGGATTGTAACACTATATAAAAATAAAGGAGACAGAAGTGATTGCAATAACTACAGAGGCATCTCTCTTCTTAGTATTGATGGTAAGGTTTTTGCCAAAGTCATCTTGATGCGACTCCAAAAGTTAGCTGAGCGCATATATCCAGAGTCACAGTGTGGATTCCGAGCTGGTAGATCAACAACAGACATGATCTTCTCTGTCCGCCAGCTTCAGGAAAAATCAAGAGAGCAGAAAAGGCCTTTATATATCGCCTTTATAGACCTCACAAAAGCATTTGACCTGGTCAGTAGGGATGGACTCTTCAAAATCCTCCTGAAAATAGGCTGCCCTTCTAAAATGCTGGAAATGATAAAGTCATTCCATGACGACATGAAGGGAACAGTCCAATATGCTGGAAGCACGTCACAGCCTTTTGACATACGAAGTGGCGTTAAACAAGGCTGTGTTCTGGCTCCGACCCTCTTCGGGATCTTCTTTGCCCTACTCTTGAAACATGCTTTCAGAGATGCAACTGAAGGAATATGCATTCACACTAGGTCAGATGGCCGACTGTTTAATCTTTCAAGGCTGAAAACAAAAACAAAAATCAGAAGGGTCACTATAAGAGACTTGTTGTTCGCTGATGATGCTGCAGTCGTCACTCAAAACCAACAGGAGCTTCAGAGCTTGATGAATCGCTTCACTAAAGCATGCAAGGACTTTGGCCTCACAATAAGTCTAAAGAAAACGAATGTGCTGAGTCAGGATGCGGGTGCTGCACCAGTTATCACTATCAATAACTATGAACTGGCAGTTGTGCATCACTTCACATACCTAGGATCTACCATCAATGACAAACTCTCACTGGATACAGAAATCGACAGCCGCATTGGCAAAGCTGCAGCTACCTTTGCCCGCCTCACATCGCGTGTTTGGGGAAACTCCAAACTCACAATGAAGACCAAAGCTGCGGTATATAATGCCTGCGTCACCAGCACACTTCTATATGGTAGCGAGACCTGGACGACCTATGCTAAGCAAGAAAGAAGGCTCAATACCTTCCATTTACGGTGTCTACGCCGCATCCTCGGCATCTCGTGGAAAGATAAAGTGACTAATATCGAGGTGTTGTCACGTACTGGCCTTCAAAGTATGTATACACGGCTTAGACAGCGCAGACTTCGCTGGCTTGGCCATGTTCGTCGCATGGAAGATGGTCGCATCCCAAAAGATATCTTCTTCGGACAATTAGCAGATGGCAGGAGAACAGTTGGGCGACCACAGCTGAGGTTCAAAGATGTGTGCAAGAGAGATATGAGGGCACTGGACATGGATCCAGCAACATGGGAGGTTGAAGCTGCCGATCGCACTAAGTGGCGATGCTATTTACGGCGCCAACTCAGATTGGGCGAAGAGAGGCTCACACAACAAGCAGAGGAGTGGAGAAAACGTCGAAAGGAGCACCAGGAAAATAAGCAGCTGAGAGCTGTCACCTCAGGGGCGCATTCCCATAGTCAGTTATGACTGAAGGGGCTATTATTGGTTCAATTTATCAACACACGGTTGTATATGGATAATATGCTAATAACACATGAAAGTCAAAGAACACAATTTTAGATATGTGTAATACACTGACAAACAACATTTTTCTTTCTTATATAAGAGGCTCACACAACAAGCAGAGGAGTGGAGAAAACGTCGAAAGGAGCACCAGGAAAATAAGCAGCTGAGAGCTGTCACCTCAGGGGCGCATTCCCATAGTCAGTTATGACTGAAGGGGCTATTATTGTCACTCGTTCAACGTTTATCAACACACTGTTGTATATGGATAATATGCTAATAACGTGTCACATGAAAGTCAAAGAACACAATGTCTTCAATTAGATATGTGTAATATCAAAGCTTCAGCGGCTTTGGAAAGTCTTATGAGCGTGTTGAGACAGAATCATCCACTGCGGATTCAGAATTCCGAATGGCTTGAATGGTGAAGTCCAGCATATTGATATCTTTCTGACCTTAAGCACTGGTGCAGAAAAAAGGCTGTCAGTGGCGACAGGACGATTCTCCAGCAACTTCAGAGCAGAGGCAGAGGCCTTGAAAACTGCAGCAGATGTTATATTGACAGAAGAAACGGCAGAGAGACAAGTTGCTTTCTTTACTGATGCACAGCCAGTAATTGCAACGTTGAAAAGACAAAATAATACAGACCTGGATGATCTCAGAGTAGTTCTCCACAAACTTTGTCAACGATTCAAAAGTGTTGTGATCCAGTGGATCCCATCTCATTGTAACATCGCCGGCAATGAAGAGACTGACAGAATGGCAAAAGAAGGTTCACATCTACCTCAGCCTGATGCAAGCATAACTTTTGAGGAGGCAAAGAGTTTTATCAGAATCAGTTACAGAAACAAATGGAATGTAGAACATCCAGGGCACACACAGAATGATGCTTACTACCAGCTCCACAGAAGAGAACAAGTAGAAATCTTCAGACTCTGCACTGGCCACAACAGATTGAGATACCATCTATTCAACAAGCTAAAGATAGGAACTACCAATCAGTGTAACTGTGGCACTGATAAAATGACTGCTGAACATCTGCTTCAAAGTTGCCCCTTATATGTGGTACAGAGAAAGTGCATATGGCCGAAGCCAGCTCCTTTCGTGGAAAAGCTTTACGGGGATTCAAATAGCCTCAAACTGACTACTGCTTTCTTTGAGAACATTCAAGTCGACGTCTGAGAGTGTACGAAGAAGAAGAAGAAGAAGATATCTATTGCCGAGTATCGACACTCAAATTCAGTCAATGGTATGAAGACATGTATAACAGATCCGATTCCCATAGAGAAGCCGTTCCTGCGAATAATCAAAAAGAAAATTCTTGTTTGGTAACGGTAGGATATTATTAAAGAAAAAAGTTAACTTTAACTTTAACCTACCAAATGTGGCCCTGCAAAATTTAGACCACTGTATGAGGTTAGTCGAATCTTCCACCGATAAACGAGAAAGGATAGCAGTGAAAGAACCACAGACTGAATTGAAATTGTCAATAATATAGGGCAATAAAAGTGTCCGAGGAAAATAGCAGCGTAAGAAGTAAGTCGCACTGAGGACAATGCGCTGCATAAAATACATATACCAGAAAAAACAAGTAGAAACGTATCAATATCTGCGTGTAGCAGAATAAGAAACCAATTGCATATTGAGGAAATGGGGGCAAAAAGAAGCACCATTGTCCCGCTCAACAACCATACGAGCGTCCCGATTGGTATAGAAGGAAACTAAAGCCTCTGTAGTAGTCATTTTTGAAGTAGTGGTGTATTGATGACTACTTGTGCTTATAACGCGAATGTTATTTGAACAAGTGGCGATCAGGCAAAGACGTAATACAAACAGGGGCACGTCAAAATAAGGCCTGTGCCAAAATGAAGTATACTGGAACTCTTGGGTAAATTGATTCAATTTATTGGACGATCACGTTGAACGAGACAAGACGTCTGACATTGACGTTTGACATATTAATAAACATGATGAGATGTCAAAATATATTCTCACTGTTCAAATCAGATAGTTCCATGATAGTCATATTACTTAACGTATGACTGGACATCCTAGTTAACGACTCAATGTTCCTGAATGATTAGGCAGTTTGGATCATGAGATGAATCCTATAACGGCTGACCTCTCAAGGGCAGAGGTAATTATTATGATCCATAGTATATAATACATTACAAATATTTCATCTTCAAATGGCCTCGTAAAATAAGAAATCTGGAACCTCTGACCATCATAATTGAGGCATTACAATGCATATAAATTCTAAAGTTCTGAAGTTGATTGACCTCTCAATCATCTGCCGTAATCCAGAGGACGGCTCAAATATACTTTATACGTTTGTGATATACTTCTTCCAAACAGTACATACTTGCAAATAATCGGCTGGATCCACAAACTTTACTTCAACTTTGATCCATTTCGGTACACCCTAATGGAGGGTCAAGAATTCCCCCATAGAATGTGCTGTCTAGATTCATCTTTGCGAAGCCGCAATATAAATATTCAATTCTTTTTATAAGCTCCAATGAATAAAACTTACTGTGAAATTCCCACGGCGATAGCTTCCACCTGGAAGGCCGTACATCATAGAAATAAACAGTAGGTTACCCCCAATCTGGGGTTTGAACGAACAGACCCATGTCTGACTTCCATTCCAGCCTTCTCTCTCTGAGGTCACTACTTCATCTCTTGTTTAGCAACAAAAACGCAAAATACTTACGCCCAAATATGTGCGCTTCCGTGCGCGATGAATTTAATTTACAAATACATTCTTACCACATAAGTTGATGCGTACCCTCTTAACAGAAGTCAGACCCATGTCTACTTTACTACTGTTAAGGACCCAAAAAGGACGCGACAGTTTACCTTATACCCAGCGAAAAAAAAATTAATTTATAAAATTTTTTCACTTGAATAACCGAGGAGAGGTAAATCAAATTATCATCTACATATAATATCAATCTAAATATACAAACAAAATATTACTAGTGACAGAATAAATATGAAAGTGAACTCAACTCAAATAAACAAAATGCAATGTAAGTAAATGTACAACCACTATTAACCAACATGAGGCCAATGTGGCAACACTAGATAATATAAAGTAATAATAAGGACGATGAAACCCAAATAAAATGTTAACAGAAAGAAAAAAATGTCAATAAATGAATTCAAATAAATGGAATATGAAAGCATCAAAAAGATGAGTTATAAATGAAAAAGAATGCAAATGAACTACGCGAAGTGAGCAACAATCCAAAAATTTCCTAGAAATAATTAGTGGTACTGTTGCAGTCAGTTTGCTGAATCTATAGTATGTTAAAATGTACCTGGTTAATTTTGGAGACTTTAATTTAATAGTTCCTTGATCAAAGGGGAGGTACTCTTGTTTTACTGGGATTGTAGTTAACAGTGGTGGTTGTCCCACTTGTCTGTTAACCCAGAGTCTAATTTTAGAACCGATGTCAGCTTTTCCTGACATGTTCGCCCACCTGAGCATAGCTCAAGGGTCTAGAGCCTCGACGCATGCGCGAAGATTCTGGCGCGTTTTAAGACATCCTGTTTTAAGGAGTCGAGCTGTCGTTTTGAAAGGGTCAAGACAGTTTTGAAGAAAGCCCTCTGTGTGTTTGACCAAGATGGTTAAAGATTGTTCCCCAATGTTATATTCTGATGCGCCTAGGAGGCGAGTGAGTTTTGTGATGTTTATTCTGAAGGGACATTAAGGTAATTTACCCTTAAAACAGTTTCATTGCCAGAATGATATATGACTTTTTGTAGCCAGCTAGCGACTTTTCCCTGGGCGGGAAAGAGTCCATCTATGAATACTAGTAATGGAGCTCACGAAGTATTCTAATATTATATGCACTGGGCTGGTGTATGCCCAAAGAACTTTACAGGTGCTGTATCCCGCTATCTGCGGTTATGCCATTTAACAAGGTTTGACTCACCCTGTTTGCTATCGAAATACCACAGAGGCCATCATATCTATAAGTCCGCCGTATTGCGCGGCCTGCTGTAGACCCATATATATATCTGATTACTGATGTCAGAAAGGAGTTGTGTAAACTCACATATTTGCTGTATTTTGCTGTAGTTGACGAAGGTGGAATGGTACGAGATCAGCTTTATTATATACACGCGCCACTGGCTGATGAACTGTATTCATACATGCTATGTCCTGAATTGTCAATGGCTATTTTATGTTGATGTCGGCGTACCTGTCGTTGTGATGTATTAAAGTCAATCAAACGTCAGAGGTGTTCCAAGAAAAATGTGAATTACTGCATGTAATTACTACAACAAGTGTGATGTCATGTAGATGCATTGTCTTCCACGAACTTTCATACACGCATTTGCATTCATTGAGGTCTACTCACACTCTATATTAATACAACACCTCAACACTTTCAAGTCATCCAAACAAATGCCAGCATTGTTTCGGCCAACCAGGGCCTGTATATAATTATGCCCGCCTGTGGGGCTTAGAATCGTTTCCAACATTGATACTGGACATTCTTCAACATTCAACTCTACATTTACAGTGGCCAAACTGAACCTGTCCTATTTGTGTCACGGACACCTGTTACGCTTTGACGAACACAGACCATTCCTGACTGTTTACATGTATAGTGGTCAGTACGGGCTACTACATTATGGGCCTTTACATTTATGGTATCCAGTGTGAGCCTTCTACGTCAAGGATAGCTAGTTACAATAATGGTGGCCAAGTTTTAGTCATCAACAGGTACTAATTAAATACGAGTGCTAAATCACGTCATGAGCGAAAATTACTAGCTCTATAAATTCGCATTAAAACAATGATAGTTAAATATATTAACTATTAAAACTAACTAAGCAAGTTTAATTGCTAATAGTTGAAGCATAGTGTTCAAGGCCGTAAAATGTTATTAATTTCCATCGAGTTCACTATTAAATAAAGTCACGAAGTTGAAACATTACACCAGAAGAATGTTACCACGCCACGTTTGACTTAAAACGTATCAATGTTAAATGTTATACTAGAAAATAGTTAATACTTCTCAAAGTTCCGCTTAACTTAAAAATGTTATCATTTTGAAATGCGACATTTACACAATATTCAGTTATTTAGAAATTAATGACATTTCACCGGTAAACTGTATATGTCAAATTACTGAAATGTTAATGTAGACACAAGACTAGTGTGCAAGTTAATAAATATATCGCTGAACGAAATAAGGTTATTTGAGTATAAAGTCACAATTAAGTAACTGAACGTGCAGAAGCATCACTCTTCATAGGGCGTAGAAGCTCGCTTGATTCAAAAGGACACCACAAAAGGATGTCTGCTAGAACATTTTGAGATCCCGGTATCGCTCGAATTGTAAAACTGTACGGTTGCAGAGCGATTGCGTATCTGGTTGATCTCGGTGACTTGACGTCTCTGTTGTTGAGAGCAGTAAGAGCACGCTGATCTGTCTCTACAAAAAGTGTGATCCCAAAAAAAGCGCCGAATCTTGGTTATAGCCCAGACTAGAGCCAGCAGCTCTAAATCCAAGACCGAATAATTCTTCTCTGTAGCTGTTAGTTTTCTGGATACGTACATGACAGGATGCAATGTACCAGAGTATTCTTGAAGTAATGCGCCGCCTATGCCAAAATTTGATGCATCGCTGTGGAGAATGAAAGGTAGGTCCGCATTAGGTAACCGTAAGACAGGTGAATTTTAACAGTATGATTTAATGATATCTAACGCAATTTGATTATCTTGCGACCACCGAGTCACGTTAGCTGCGCCCTTCTTTAACAAGGTAGAGAAAGGTGCAGTGATGGTAGATAAATTAGGAATGAATCTCCCATAGAACTGTATTAGACCTACAAGACTCCTTACTTGTTTCTTAGTCTTAGGTGTTGTGATATTCAGAATTTTAGAAACATTACTGTCCTCAGTATGTAAACGACCGTGACCAGCACGGTGACCTAAAAATGATATGTCATGAAAACCCACATAAGCTTTTGATGGTTTTGTCGTTAGGTTATACTAACGTAAAGTGGACAATAATGTGTTCAATCCACAAAAATGATCATCCCATGAGTCACTAAAAAGGTAAATGTCATCGATATAGGCAATGACATCGGGATGATGTGAAAAAATACGACGTATCATGCGCACAAAGGTGGCAGGAGCGTTCACTAGTCCAAATGGCATGAAGTTCCATTGGAAAAGACCACGAGGAGTAGAGAAAGCAGTGAGTGGCTTTGCATGATCTGTCAGGGGGACTTGCCAATAGCCCTTTGACAAATCTAGCTTAGTAAAGAAAATAGATTTAGAGAGTTTAACTAGTAAATCTTCCAAAAGTGGTAATGGTTCCGCGTCAAATTGAGTAACTTTATTTAACTTACAATAGTCAACACACAGACGGATGTTATTATCATTCTTACGAATAATAACCATCGAAGAAGAATATGGTGAAGTGGATGGTTCAATTATTGTAATTGAAGCATCTCATCCAATTCCTTATCAACCTGAGATCGAAAGTGTAGAGGAATGGGATATGGATCAACCCGAATAGGTGTGTCGTCGGTCAGTAAAATGTCATGTTGAATGCCAGACGTACGACCGGGGATGTCAGTGAGAACATACTGATAGGATTGAAGAAGAGACGATACTTGCTGACGCTGATCAGCAGAAAGGTAAGTAGAAATCGACACATCATTCCAATTTTCTGTTGAATGAAGTGGTACTACCGGTATAGGTAAAGGTACATCTTGAAAAGAAGACTCTTCTTCCTGAATTACCGACAAAGCGGTATAATGATGAAGACAAGGTGTAGGGTCGTCAGTTGCTTGGAACACTGACAGAAGATAGTCAGGACGAGAATGAAATTCCTTTAACATATTTATGTGAAAGGTTTTATGTTTGCCCATGATATCGACAATGTAGTCGACATCAGAAATTCTGGAGATTATTTTGAAAGGGCCTTTCCAGGCAATGAGTAAACGATTGTCTTTACGAGGGAGTAATACATAAGCCTCGTCACCAGGAAAAAGCTGGCGAAGACGTCGATATCAATTAACAGATAGACTAGCTTTTTCTTTTGCTGATTCAGATGATTTGGTAGCCAACCTACATGTATCTATAATTTTTTTCCTCAAAGAAATTACATACTCATAAGAGGATTGAGTGTCATCTGAAATATCGTCCTCCGTAAGTAGGTCGTGAAGTAATGACATATGACCACGAGGTTGAACACCGAAGACGAGTTGAAACGATGAAAACCCAGTAGCTTCATTTTTCACCTCTCGATAAGCAAAGAGAGCAGCGGGTAGAACTCTGTCCCAATCTTGAGGATGATCCTCAGTAATTTTACCCAATAACTGTTTGAAAGTCCTATTTTGACGCTCAATTAAACCGTTCGACATTGCGTGATAGATAGAACTAAGAGATCTATCAATGTGTAGCATAGACATGACTTGGGACATAGCTTCAGAAACGAATTGAACACCATCGTCAGATAATATTTTACGTGGAAAACCCAAACGTGAAAAAATTAACCATAGTGCATCTGCAACACTAGCAGATGAAGTATTCTTTAGATGTATAGCCTCAGGCCAACGAGTACACATAACAATACAAGTGAGAATATGTGTATGTCCTCTAGCAGAAGGTTGGATAGGACCAATAATGTCAATTGCCATTTTCTCAAATTGTCGAATTGGAATGTCAGCAGCTTGAATAGGAGCTGTGTGGTATGGACTACGAACCTTAACCTCTTGACATGTAATGCAGGAACGACAGTAGATATTAACATCTCTATGGACACCTGGCCAATAGAAAGCAGATAGCAGGGGGTGTAAGTGGAACGTTACCGTTTAGTACGTTGTGACAACATTCGCTGAGTGTTCCCATGAGATCGGGTGACGCTGTTTTCATAACGCCCTTGATGGCTGGGGGTTGGCATTGCCTAAAATTTCAACATTTCGGCGTGGCGTTTCACCTTTTCCCCATCTTATTATTTGGGGACGTAAACGACTTGTTGTTCGTGGGGACATATATAGCTGCGCAATCTCAAAGCATCCGGAGTTGCCTGGCGCAGGTTGATTAGCAAATAACCATGTGGGGCCGCCATCGCGTCTTTAAAACTTTCTTGGACAAAGGCAGTACGACCTGGATACATCTGCTTTGCTAGATTCGTAATCTGCAAACCGTCTCTGGGGTTTCTGAAAAGCACTATATAATTAGAATTCAAGCTAATGGTTTTTTGTTTTTTGCTCTTGCCAAATAGATTCTGCACAATGTAGATCACGCTAATATTGCGATGGTTACTGCCTTTCGTGAATAGTTTAGTTATTCTATCATCCATCTCACTCATCAGATCATCTATAACGAGCAATCGTTTCTTATCACCTGACCACTTGTCCATGTCCGGCAGTCCTTCAATGAACTGAATACCCTCCATGGTTTGGTACATGGACTGCCACTCTCCATAACACCATTTAACTTCGTCGGTTTTAGGGACCACCAACCCTCCTAGATGTTGCAGGAACCGTTGTACAAAGACAGTTTTCCCACTACCGGTCGGTCCAGCTATCAGTGCTGTGAAGGGATGTTGCCACCTGGGGTCTTTGGCTAGTAATGATAAATTACACTCATATGAAGTTATTTTATTGTTTTCAACTACACAAGGTGAGAACCCCTCTTGGTGTAACCCCTATTGGTGTAAATCCAACCACGAACATAACACGCAAGTCTGGTTGTTTTCAACAACACGAGAACCCCTGCGACGTTCTAAAAAATTGCTTCGTTACTCACTCAAGTGAAATGTTAATTTTTGCCAGTCATAAACACAACAAATATATTCTCATACTCGGGCGTTTGCAACATTAATCTATTGTTATTTCTTCCATTTTTCATTTTTTTTTTGATAAAAATTTTAGTAAACAGACCATAATAATATTATATTTAATAAAAAGGTGTGTTGCTTTTACTGCAAGTAAAATATTACTGATCATTTTGTAAAGCTTACAATAAGGTAGTACCCGTTTTTTTCTACGAGATGTCCATATTAGTGTATATACAGCAGTGTCACACTGACTCACTGACAAACAGTGGCAACGGACAAACAAAATCGTAGTTCTGTTTGAAATAGTTTTTTTTGTGAGAATGTCTCCTTCGTTCAACTTTTTACAAGTCGATCGTCTTTAATTCTTAAAATACTAGACAAATAATTTCTCTAGCTTCCACTTGAGACACTAGAAAAAATAAGTATCTCAATTATCTTAAAGAAACATCGTTTTTACCATGTTTTTGTGAAATTGTACGAAAAGCTGAGGCCAAAAGATGAACGTAATTATATAATCTATACTACCGCTGTTTCGTGACTTATGAACGCAAAAATTGTGATAAAGCCAAGAAATACGTGCGTGAAATTATGAATTGTACGCGTGCGCATGCGCAGTACGTCTCTGACAAACAGAGAGAATAACATTGTCTGTTTTATATACTAATACACAATGTTTTACCCCCATCATTCAGTCTACACCCAGAGACAAAGACACACGTCTTCTGAGACAGACCAGCCGTTGAAACCACTTCAACAACGCCTTACAAACAAAACTATTTGGTATGCTTATTCTTTTATATATGTGTTTGTATCCGTTTGTTTCTGTATTCGTGTTTTATTTTTTTTTTCGTTTTTGTGTCTGTCTTTGTCTTTGTCTGTGTCTGTTTTTTATCGATAGGGAGTTTTTTTTTTTAAATATATCCTAAATTATTTAATTTTTTTTTTATTTCGCTAGAAAGACACCAGTCACTAAAACTGGCAGTCATTTTTAATAAATAGCCCCAATTTTTTTTTAATCCTAAGCAGTCTTATTTCTAAATATCTACATGTCATACTTATTTTAAACAAAAAATATGTATATATAAACTCGGATTTTTATCTGTTTGTGTCTGTGTGTTTGTTTTTTCGCGAGGGAGTTTTGTTAAAAGGTAAAATATATCCTAAATTATTTTTTATTTCGCTAGTTTTATTTTTCTATTAAACTAAACCAAAAAAATATATTTTTTTATATGTCTGTTATTGTCTGTGTTTTTTTTTCGGTGGGAAATTTTGTTAAAAGTTAAAACATAACCTAAATTTTTTTTTATCCTAGTTTTATTTCTCTATTAAACAAAAAATATATATTTTTATATGTCTATTATTGTCTGTGTTTATTTTCACTAGGAACGTTTGTTAAAAGTAGGAAAACTCAGTCTTGGAGAATGAAAGATATGTTACGGTGTTCTTGTGTATTATTATTAGAATCACGCCTTGTACACAAAAGCGAGTCGCTTTGTCTCAGACAACCATTGACTGTTGGTGACTCATCTTTTGGGTCGATATAGTCGCGCCCTCAAGCTTCACCTGCAAGCGACAAAGCACCAGTCGAAACTTGTCCGTGACGAGACAAATTAAAATGGAATTGGCTGTTTAAAATATTTGGAACCCGGTGAAATAATTGTCCGTGTGATTACTTTTTGTCAGCGCACAATCGGACATATCTGTGTCCCGGACAATGGGCGTGGTACTCGAACCTTTACTTGCAACTTTGCTTGAAAAAAAAGACGTGAGGTCAAAATCAATATCAATTTTTCTCGTGAACATAATTGCACTTGTCAACTGGGCGAATTTTTTATTATAACAAAAGACAACGAGATTACAAATCAATTTCATAACTTTGGCATTGCTTCCAAGCCGATACAAACTTCGCGGTGGGGCGGGCCATTTCTTTACTCAGAAACTACATGTTTTCACCTGATAACACAAGGTAGAAAAGAGTGTAGAAAATCTCATAGGCACACAGACCCCTTCAAAAATGCAAAAGTTAATAAAACACTATATTACAAAAAAACGAAAGCTAACATATAAAACAATAAGGACCCGAGCCAGTAGTCTAAACCGGTGAAAGACTCCCCCATATATATACTGATTAACCAAATAAACCACCCATTGAAAATTAAAAACATACTAGCTTAGAAAATAGCATATTTTGGATTTTTAAAAAAAAACTTTTTGAACTATAATTACAGAAGGAAAAATTGCCTACAATAGATAATATAGTATAAAATAAATACAAACAAAAACATATTACAATAAAAGACAGCAAGGTCGTAGGGCAAATCATAAAATCTCATTGTTTGGAACGCAGCTGCACGTGGTACTTGAGACTTTACTTGAAAATTAAAAAAGACTTGGCGAATTTTTCGTTATAAAAAAAGACACGAGATTACGAGGGCAGATCAATATGACTCATCACTTGTCATTATCTGCAGCCGTGAAAATAATTACAAGCTTGGTTATGGGTCCAAATCAATATCATAATTTGTCTGCTTCCAATTATATATTTATGGTATTTTTACATCGCAGATTAAAAACACAAACCAGAAACTGTCTTTACTTGATAACAGAAAGAGCTGTACAATTGTTATAACTAAGAGTGTGCGTGCGCGCGTGTATATACATGCTTAGGTATTTGTGTGTGTATATGCCTGTCTAGGTATCTATGTGTGTGTCTGTGTGCGTGAGTGTGTGTATGTGTGTGGTTGTGCGCGTGTGTCTGTGTTTGTGTGTGTGTCTGTGTGTGTGTTCGCGCGTGTATGTGTGTGTGTGTGCGCGTCTGTCTGTCTGCCTGCCTACCTGTCAGTTTGTCTTTAATTCTGGTTTTTAGTTAACTGACTAGTTTGTTATATGTATTTTTTATTTATTTTATTTATTATTATCTATTTTTTATTTCTAACTTCTTATTTATTTTTCTCTTTCACAGATGGTTTCACCTCAACCCGAGAACCGCCGCTATATTTGCTCGGAATGCGAGCGCGTTTTCACTCGGGTTTAGTTAACTGATTAGTTTGTTATATGTATTTTTTATTTATTTTATTTATTGTTATCTATTTTTATGTCTAACTTCTTATTTATTTTTCTCTTTCACAGATGGTTTCACCTCAACCCGAGAACCACCGCTATATTTGCTCGGAATGCGAGCGCATTTTCACTCGGGTACTTAATCTGAATCGCCATATGGACACTGCGCAGAGGTGCCAACGCCACGAGTGCTCTCTGTGTGGTCGGTAGTTTATGAGAACTGACACTCTTAAACGGCACACAGAGAATGATCACCGACTCGTTTCAAGCAGAGAAGCCTCGCATTCACATCATATATGTACCACTCCAGTGGGAGAAAAAAGCCTGGTGTGTGAGCGATGCAAGCTGGGGTTCACCCTGCATGCCGATCTATTACGGAACATCAAGACCGTCCACTCTCAGAATCTGTTTTCTTGTGAGATTTGTGTAACCTCTTCAATCGAGCTGATAACTTACGGGTCCACTTACAACACACCACTGTTCCTATGCAGAATCCAATATCATCATCAGGTGCCAAAGCAACTCAACACTACCAGCAGACACCATCATCATCTACATCAGGCGCGTCCTTCAAAAAATTTTCATCACCAGCATCTGCATCATCTGCAGCAACGGGGTGCACTACCTCTTCATCAGCTTGAACACCGTAAACGCCGGCCACTGTCTCACCACTATCATCAGCTGCAAAATCGGCTCATCCCTATCAGCAGAAACACTCATCAATAATTTCCACCACCCCGGCGCACCCCTACCAGCCAAACCATCATCATCAACTGCAGTCTAGGAAACCCCCTCGTCCACACACAAACGCCCAAGGCCCACCCCCAAGGGCCTAGCAAAGAGGCTTGCCTGCCCTCTGACCATGACAGATTACGAGACATACCGTCTGACGTTAGACAGCTCGACACAGACAACTCTTCAGCCATAAACACAAACAACAACCTCAACAAATACTTGTGTATCTTCACCTTTTTTATACGTCAGATAACACACAACCAATAGTTTGGGTCTCCATGCTCAGACCCGTCTTTAACCAACAAACAAAACGATTCAATATTAATTACAGTCACTACGCCATTATACGACATAGAGAAACCAACAAACTCCGCTTCTACCACGCATCTCAGAATAACGCTTGTGTCTTGGAAAACCATCATCTCGTTAATAACATAACAGATTTCAATTCTTTTGTCTCACAATTACACGACAGCGACACTCTTAATAACGCAAGTTAAACCGATCCAACACAAAATATTTCCTTTTACCTTTACCAAATCCAAAAATATCCTATCGGATGTTGCTTACAAGATTTCCCAGCATACATCACCGGCAATAAACACATTAAAACATTACAACACGATTCACACTCAAAACCTTACACTGATAACTTTTGCTTTTTTAGATGTTTAGCCGTGTTTAGGGGTGCTCCAGTTACTGATGTTAGAAAAACCACGCGCCGACTCGTAAAACAGTGGCAAACACAGCAGGGTATAGAGTCCCCCATCGATTTTCCCGGTGTGAATTTAACCCACTTTCCCTCTTTAGAAACATGTTTTAAAGTAAATAAAAACATATTCGAGTTTTACGATAAACAAACCCTTTCCCCAAACTCAGAGATAGTGATAGTTATAAAAAAAACTTTGCGCCTTTTAGTGTATAAAAACCATGTCATGTATATAGCTGATATAGATAGGGCGGCAAACTCTTTTTCGTGTCCCAAAAGTGGAAAGTTATGGAAGCTTTTTAGTTTATAGACAGGCATGATAAATCTTGTACCGGGGGTAAGCGGGTAGAAATATTTAATGGTGGGGTTTATACCCAACCGGAAACCATTTGGGAATCAATCGCCGCGCAGGGTATAGATGTCGATACAAAATTCGTGTTTCCGTATTGGGCGGCATTTAATTATGAGTGTTTTCTCGATACCTCTGTAGGGATGCGGACCGGGGGTAGCGTAACTACCTTTTTGTCAAAACACGTGCCTCTGTCTTGTTCGGTAGCTTTCAATGTCCCAGGGTTGGAAGAACCTGTCTGCTTTATCACAACAGGCGATCCTCAAGACTTGGTCAATAGGATGCTCGAGCATCTGACCCGAATCGCTGAGGCGTCTTATGTCATCTTGCGTGAGCGTTTTGATGAGGTGTATACTCAACTCGGTGATTTGTAGGGACACACCGAGAGACTCGATGATTATTTGCGAGAGCTGTCCGTTTTAGGTTTCAACTCCATGAAGTACGACGCAAACGTTATAAAGCCCTACCTCATAAAGTATTTTCTAGACCAAGACTTTAAATATTTAGTAAAATGATCTAATAACTTTATGTGTATCGCCACCCCCCAGTTAAAATTTTTAGATATAATCAATTACCTAGCCACTGGATTTAGTTATAGCAAGTATCTCGCGGCCTATAAAGCTACAGTAACTAAAGGGTTTTTCTGCTACGAGTACGTCACCGATTAAGACAAGTTAAACGAAACGACGCTACCACCCCACTCGGCTTTTTTTTCCTCCCTAAAATATTGTAATATTTCCAGTGCCGAGTACGCCGAATGTCAAAATGTCTGGGACGATAACCACATAACCACGCTGTGCGATTTTCTGACGTGGTATAATAACAAGGACGTAGTGCCATTCTTAATTGTGTTAGAACAACAAGTTAGTTTTTACGCGGGTCTAGGTGTAGATGTGTTTAAAGACGCCATTTCGGTGCCCGGGGTAACCTTAACGTACTTATTCAAAACCCTTCTGTCAAATATATCTTTTTCTTTATGATCGGTGCCCACACTCTGGGGTAACCTTAACGCAAAAAAATGGCAAAGTGGTTCGCGACTGGTTGACTTGAGCATCGCACAAAAATAATGTGTCTTTAAAAACCCTATTCAACGAGCGAGAAATGTCTTTGGGGAATAGGCGCATTATGGTCGATGGCTGGGACAAAAAGTCTCGCACAGTCTATCAGTTTCATGGCTGCCTTTTCCATGGACATCCTAACTGCTCACTAACCACCGGTTGAGACATTATTCCAGTCAATAAGAAACCCTTGACTGAGTTGTACGAAAAGGCGCTGGAAATTGGTGAATATTTGAAGACTTAATGTGATGTCAACCTGATAGAAATGTAGAAATGCGAGTGGCAGCACCTCAAACGAGCCGATCGATCGATCGGTCGATTTCTGAGCGACACCTTCCAGAGCTTGAAACCGTCGTATTCCAAGTGTAGATACCCTCTAACAGGACAATAGATTCTAGCCTCTGTTATAGACGAGACGTGTTTTGGGATAGTCGAATGCGACATTCGAGTCCCCGACTCCCTAATGCCCATTTTTCGGAAATGACGCCCATTTTCAAAAATGTTGACGTCACGAAAGATGATATTGGAGATTTCATGCGTGAATACGCAGAAAAAATAAACTCCTGACTACCGCTAGAAGAACGTTGATTGGTAGTTACGTAAGTGAAAAAATTATGTTGGCGACGCCTCTGCTTCGTTGGTACCTGGCCAAAGGCTTAGAAGTCACGCGTGTATACCAGGTGATTGAGTACACGCCTGCGACTTCTTTCAAACAGTTTGGAAATACCGTCTCCGACGCCCACACACAGGGGAATATAGACGATGTTTACGCCATAACTAGCGAAACTATGAAATTGTTGGGGAACGCTGCTTATGGCAAGACGTTGACCAATAAATCGAAGCACGTCGAGGTCTCGTACACGACGGGGGAGGGGACGTCTAAATTAATAAACTGCCCCGGTTTAAAAAGATGAGTTTAGTGATGGATGACATTTTCGAGGTAGAGATGGCTAAAAAGAAAATTAGTTGGGACCTACCCGCGCAGATAGGTTTTTTCGTCTACCAGTACGCCAAATTGAGAATGTTAGAATTTTATTACGACTGCCTAGATAGATTTGTAGATAGAGCAGACTTTCAGTTATGCGAGACTGATACCGATAGTCTTTACTTGGCCCTTAGCACAAGTAACCTAGCGGACGCCATTAAACCTGCTATGCGAAAAGAATTTTATAGCGTCTACGATCGATGGTTTCCCGCCGAAGTGTGTCCCGACCATCGAGCCTGTTTCATATCTAGAGGGTAAAACGCGACTCGTTTGTCCGAAATGCCGCAACCAAAAGTTATTTGACAAACGAACACCGGGCCTTTTCAAGTTAGAATATGAGGGCAGTGGGATGATTTCCCTCTGTAGCAAAACTTACCACTGTTTTTGAGATTACGACAAAACCACCAGTAAAGGTCTCAGTAAATAACACCACACAATAGACAAAAACACGTTTTTAGAGGTCCTCAACACGCAACAAGCGCAGGGCGGGTAAAATATTGTTTTCAGAACACGCAACTCCGCCCTCTACACATACACTCAACATCGCAACTCACTGTCCTATTTTTACATCAAAAGACAGGTAATGACGGTAACGTGACGATATCTCCACTCAACATCTAGACCTTTCCCTTAGTCACTTATATTTATATTTGTTCTGGGCTGCAGCTGTAACAAAACACTGTGATATTAAATATATTTATTACATTTTTACATAAAAAGCCATGTACACGCCGATAACGTGACGCCAGCTCCCCGCAGTATCTAACATATCTTCTACTATGGTTCCCTTTGTTACTGTTGTTTACCAATAAAAAAAATTGTACGCACCTCCCTCTCTCCAGTTAACCGGTTTCCACTATGTGGTCTTACTCATATAATGTTTTTTTTTACTGCTGTTTACCAACAAAAATTGTACAGACCTCTATCTTTCCGCCTTCCAATATGTGCTCCTGCTCATCTGTTTTTGTTACCAATATATATAAAAATTGTACACACCTCCCCCTTTCCGCCTTCCAATATGTGCCCCTACTCATATGTTTTTGTTACTGCTGTGACAAAACACTGTTGAAAATAAAATATATTTATTAAAAAACCCCTTTGTTATCTATGTTGTAAATATATATATATATATATATATATATATATATATATATATATATATATATATATATATATATATATATATATATATATATATATATATATATATTGTATGTAAAATACGAGGGAAGATCAAAAAGTAATGCCTTCTTATTTTTTATGTATGTAAATACTGCATCGGTATGCAATTTGTAAATGTAGCAGGATTCCTCAAAACACTCTTCTGCACTGTATAGCATTACAAACCTGTTTCGGTAACAGGTGGCACTACTGTATCAGTTTAAAAAATGGCTGCCAAAGACGTTCGGTTAAAACAACGTTATGTCATAAAATTCCTCAATGCTGAAGGCGAGACCCCAATTCGCATCCACGAACGTTTGTAGAATGTTTATGCAGATTCAACAGTGGATGTTAGCACTGTCCGACGTTGGGTACATCGTTGTGACGAAGCTGAAGTAGGTCAATCCTCAATGGCTGACGCAAAGCGGACTGGCCGTTCTCTACCGCAGTGACTCCACACAACATTCATCGAGTTGATGGCATCATTCGTGGTGACGGTCAGGTAACACTGGATGAACTTTCATTAATGTTGTCCATTAGTAAAGGCAGTGTCCAGAACATCATTAAAGACCTGGGTTATTCAAAAGTTTGTGCACGGTGGGTACCCAGAATGTTGACAGACAGACACAAAGAAACAAGGAAAACCATAGCCATCAACCTCCTGCACCGTTTCGAAACTGAAGGAAAAGAGTTTTTATCGAATATTGTGACAGGTGATGAGACTTGGTGTAGTAGTGGTTTTTAGATGTAGTAAAAAAACTTGCTGGCACGAGTTGGGGAGCAGAAGAGAGAGTACTAAAGAAGCTATATACTGGGCGAGTGAGACCAGTCCTAGAATATGGCATTGCAGCATGGTCAGCGGAAGCTAAGTCGAGCTTTGACAAAATAAACAGAACCCAAAACCAAGCAATGAGAATCATAACATGGGGCATGAAGTCAACGCCCATAAAAGAGTTGGAAAAGATTACTCACCTCCAACCTATATAGGATAGAAGAGATAGTAGAGCCCAGCAACAAGCCGAGAAATTCAGGAAGCTGATAGACCACCCAATGCACCAGAGAATAAATTGACTTGGAAGGGGAAGACTGAAGCGAAGCAACTTTGTAGAGACAGTCAAAACAAAGATGACAGCAGACCCCATTAACGCAATGTCAACAGCTACACCAATATGTACTGCACACAAGCTACCAATTTGGAAACAACAGTGCTTCCCTGAAATGATAGAAAACATTCCTGGTATTGAGAAAAAGAACAGCCAAAATGAAACAGAAAGGAGAGTCCTAACCACAAAATATATAGAGAAACATTACCCAAGCAACACCTGGATCCATGCATACACAGATGGATCAACAATTAATGCAACAGAAGATGGGGGTAGAGGATCTTCCTGAGCTTAAGCAATGACACACAAAAGAAGATAGCAGTCGCAACAGGGAAATTTTCAATTTACTTCAGAGCAGAGGCGGAAGTCTTAAAAACTGCATCAGAAATTCTAATGACAGAAGAAAGCTCAGAGAGACCAGTAGCTATCTTCTCAGATGCGCTGTCAGTGATTACAACATTGAAAAGTCAAAGTAATGCTGAACTGGATGACCTAAGAGTAACACTTCAAAGACTATGTCAGCAGTACAAAAGAGTTGTGATACAGTGGATCCCTTCTCACTGCAACATCCCTGGAAATGAAGAGGCTGACATATTGGCAAAGGAAGGGGGAAAACTTCCTCAACTTGACACAAATATAATCTATGAGGAGTCCAAGAGTTTTATCAAGCGCAGATACAGGCACAAGTGGGAAGAAGAGCATCCAGGCCACACCAAAAATGATCCTTATTACCAGCTCAGCAGAAGAGAACAAGTGGTAATCTTCAGACTTCGCACAGGTCATAACAGATTGAGATACCATCTATTCAACAAACTAAAGATAGGAACTACGGATGAGTGTGACTGTGGCACCGATAAAATGACTGCCGAACATCTGCTTCAAAAGTGCCCAACATATGAGGAACAGAGAAAACGCATATGGCCATCACCAGTACCATTTCTGGAGAAAATCTACGGAGATATCAACAGCCTCAGACTGACCTCTGCTTTCTTTGAACTTATTCAAGTTGACATCTGAGGGTGAACGAAGAAGAAGAAGATGTAGTAATTACTTTTTTGACCTTTCGTCGATACGACAGTTATTTCTTGTAAATATAGGTTATGTCTATTACTAATAGTTCATCAGGCCACTGACAAGGAATGCTGTCAGTTTGGTCGGGCTTACAAGTGGCCGACTAATATGATGTAATTGATGGACGCTGAATTTAGGGCTTGATTGACAGTTTATAACATTTTTATTAGACGATACATAGACGACATACTGGAACATCAGGCATAGTAATACGAATTCTGCACGTAGATAAATTCAATGTCAAACTTGACTGACCTCAATGACCGTTGGACAGCCCGCAAACGGCAAAGAATTGAGGTGAAGATTATTCACTTCTTTTCCATATCCAATCTTTTATCAGCGATACTTATATATTATTTTCTGGCCGGACATCTTGTCTTGAGACTTCATAAAATTATCGACTTGACTATAACTTCACAAAAGGGATTCTGAACGCACTAGCAGTAGGTCACAATGCCATACTGAAGCCCTGTCAAAATCGTGTAAAGTAATTACATCCAGTATCACATGGAGATACTGAAGAGTATGAGTCAAACTTTGCTGTGGCTAACGCTTCGTCTTGGAAGGTAGCTAAGATATCTAAACACATTTAACTATTCCCGGAATATGGGACTCAAAGACCAGCATAACGTCTGTCTGGTAAAACCGGCATCTTGTCTCTCTGCTCTCTGACGTGTCTCTGACGTCATCAGCGCTGGTAGGCAACCAACGAATATATCGCACCGAATTTGTGCACTTTGGTGCATAATAAATTTAAGTTATTATCACAAACATAGATGCGTACCTAAGTACGTCTAACAATTAGATTTTTGGCATCTCATAATCTGTTAAGTCTCGCATCATAAATGGTTGTGCGAAAATGGACGTAACACTTGGGTTCATTTTTTTAAACCAGAATCCAAGAGGCAGTCAATGGAATGACATCACACAACATCGCCGACAAGAAAGAAGTTAAAAAGTTCACCATCTTTAGGGAAAGTTATGGCCTCCGTGTTTTGGGATGAGAAGGGAGTGATTCTTCTCAACTTCTTGGAACAGAGAAACACGGTGAATGCAGACCGTTACATTGAAACTTTGAAGAAGCTTAGAGGTCGTCTTCGGCGACTTTACCCATTAAAAAATCAGAGAACTGCACTACTGTTGCACGATAATGCCACGCCACACACCGCTAAACGCACCATAGATGCGATTGCAGAATTTGGCTGGACATTATTACCACATCCCACTTACAGTCCTGATCTTGCACCTTCTGACTTCCATCTGTTTGGAACATTGAAAGAAGATCTTCGCGGACATCACTTTGAGGACACCGAGACCCTTAAACGCGCCGTACGCCAGTGGTTTAGGAAAAAGGACAACAATTTTTACCGTGCGGGGATACATGCCCTTGTGAGAAGATGGACAAAAACTGTAACAAATAACGGAGACTACATTGAGAAATAAATATTTGAAGTTGAGACTTGGGGCTACATTTCAATGTGAACTTTATCTGTTTTCTTGCCTATTGAATGAAATTAAAAATTACGAGGCATTACTTTTTGACCGTCCCTCGTATATGTATAACTGTTGTAAAATAAATATTGTGACACCTGTATATATATATATATATATATATATATATATATATATATATATATATATATATATATATATATATATTTATTTATATATAAATAAATATATATATATATATTTATTTATTTATTTATTTATTTATTTATATATAAACAAACACACACCAACAATACAACAACACACTACACGCCCGCCATTATTGAGCGGAGTATTTCCTTATATAAAAAGTCCGCTCCACCGCCTGAATCCATCGGAGTATTTTCCTATATAAAAGTCCACTCCACCATCTGAAATGCTAACGGTAAAGAACATACTATACTTCTAATATAATGGACTGAACAACCACATTCAGTAAACGGTAATTCTGTATCACAATATATCATGCTTGCTTAGTCATTTACTATTAGTAAAAATGATGCCAGCTCTGTACAAAATAAAATTACATAAACTTACCTAATCAATAGAATGAAGTAGTTTGATACCCTTGAGTAAGCAGTATGTATATCCTCTTTTCAAACCAGGCTCATGCGACAATATTAACCTTGCTAAATATAGGACAACTTCTCTACCGTCGACGCTACCGAAACCACAGGAAAAACACAAACTTAAAACACTGCTATCGTTATTGTTGATCATAATCGACATTACTGCATTCCATAGGTGCTCAGTCTACCTCAGTAAATGTCGTAAGGTATGAATACTAATTGCTCCTGTAGCGCGCTGATTGTACGTACAACGGATGAATCATCTCATACTTCCATCCCTACTAGTCTTACGTTTGACGCCGAATTCTTACAGTCTTAGCCTTGTTGATTTATCTTTAGTCATTCATCACTAGTGTCATTCTCTAACAGGCGATCATTAATTGTCCTTAGTATTTATCCCTTATCCATAACAATTGTCCCCACTATTGGTGTTCTTGAGGCTAGTCTGCCAGGTCACTCATTGCACGTACCCCTGCATGACCAGGCAGTAGATCAACACCAGTTCCTAAAGAATCAAGGTCTCTATGGGTGCTTTCCATTCCTGCCGTAACCGTCCATTATACACCTTCCGAAGCATGTACTGAGAGTCTGACACAATAACTGCCCTGGTTGATGAAGTTTCAGACAGACAGCTCAGAGCAGTAGTAACTGCCTCTCCTTTCTTATGCTGGAGGTTGCTATCATGTAAACTCCACTCTGTTCAATGCTCTTTATTCTTGTAGAGAAATTCCAGAATGATTTCTCGCAACGGAGTACGGACCCATCAGTGTACACATTGGCATCTTCATCCCTGGCATCAAGGCTTATTAACTGATTAATTTTCAGATCTGCTTTCCCAACTGCCGAAAACTTTGCATTCCCTTCCAAGGCTAATAATGATCTGCTGGTAGCTTGTCCAGTTCTCACCTGATGTAACAGCCTAAGAGAAAGAACTGTGGTTAAGTTTAGGTCAGTTAGGCATGGAAAGTTAGAAAAAGAAAAAAGCGGAAACATACAGAAATGCGCGGAAGGAAGTGCCCATTACGGCCGCTTCAGAAAGTTCGAAAATTATTTGAAAAAGATTCGAAAAAGACAAGGGAGTTCAGAAGTGTCAGTGAGACAGTGCAGACCGCACAAGCTTATTTGGCGGTCACGTAAAGGTGGACGGGTCATCTTTAATTGCTCGCTCATCAGTTTTGTGACATCGATGGTCTGCTGTAGCCAGACACAGCAGTAATTGAAGTGAATACTACTTAATGCATGCGAATATTGTACGAATCAGCAATGATATGTACCTGATAAGGGTGGTTTTAGGCTGACTACTGACCACTAAAGTCGATAAGCCACAATCTGGCCACTATGAACATTTACAGGTATAAGTCCAAGTCGTTGTTAATTTGTAGCCAAGTAAGTACCACCCCTATAGACACCAGGAATATATATATATATATAGGCTGTGGTGATGGTGTCTTGTCTGGTTTGAAGTAGGTTGCCGTGTGTGTAGGTGTGACGTAGATTCACAGTTCCACAATACAGGAGTTATGACATGTATAAGTCATAGAAATGTTATAACTGCTGGTGACGTTTCCATCATTTATTTCGGACGCCACAATGACAGATAATGATACATCCATTTCACAAAAAGTCATGGACATGACAGTTCATAGTATTCAGCATTGATAAAGTTTCTTCATGGATCTGCATACATTCTCTAAGTTGATATAGGTAATCCTAGCTGACGATAGCCTCAGCTTCATATCATAAATATTCATAAATATCAGTACTCCTCTCTGATGCTGGCAGATCAGATGTACAAAATTAAGTCTATTACTGTCCGCACGAGAATGGCATTTCAGGAGTACAGGTGAAGCTGACCTTTATAGCATCCCTAAGTCTAACCCTCGACATAGGTGCAATCGCTGGCATAGCGAAGATCCTAGAACATAGAAATTGTTCTCTGGGCCTAGAGCGACCCGTATATATATAGATCTCAGGTATGAAGATACCTGGGGTGTAATTCCTAGTAGAAGAACCTCTCCTTTCTGTAACACACAAGCGAGCAGAGAACGACAAAATGTCAAACATCTAGGTAGATCACAGAGCTCAATAAAGGAAGGTATTACCTTGCTTCAGAATCAACACCACAAAACATACGCCTCCAGGCGTTTTCGAATCATATAGGGAAAGCCTCGTTAGTTAACTAACTCACAGGAGGACTACAGCATTCCCTATCAAAATCACAGACGCAGCATGGCGTCCTCTCTGTTCAGTACATCTCCTCGACTCCCTGGGCGGAAGACTATTCTAACTCTCTTAAAGTTCAGACATGCACAGAACGCATACGCCTGAGTAACACTCAAAACGAGACGATGAAGGAAACATTCCAACAAAGCTATGTTCGGAAATCATGCCTTATATGGACAGGGAATAAACCTCAACCCTGGTTTCAATCATTCCAAGAAACAGTTGACCGATACTACCGTATAAGGAGACATCGTTCGAAAAAATAGATTGACGAGTCAAGACACAAGAGAAGGTAATCCCCATAGTAAAATGTAACCACAGTTAAACAAGGATTATCTACCTTTGATTAAAAAATTTAAAGTGTACAATTTATACAGATTAATTACACACAGTCTTAGAAAAATTATGTGCGTAACAGATTACCGCACCCCCCGGGGAAAAAATGAAACATTTTTTTTTTAAATCCAAGAGCCAGAAACACCAGGCTCGTAACGCACGTATGATGCGCGGATATAATGCCTAATATGAGGCTAGCTCGACGCATGGAGCGATAGCTGAGATTATATCTCAGATTCTTAGAGAAAATATTTCCCTAAGTGTACACGTGTATTCCAGGGAGGTGCCACCAACATAGTCTACAGTGATGGCAACATCATAATGTAAGCAAAATTATACTCACATAAATACAAATATGTTATCATAGTATGAAGTGTAATGAACTACACATTTTAAACCAAAAATACATTATACAAGCATGTAATAATATCATGATACAATGCATTACTAATCAATACTAATAAATCAGCTGTTCCTCGTAGACATGGATATAATCGTTCCAAAGTAGGTAAGAACTTGACATACTCCATGGTTGACATAATGTCCATACTCTCGCAGACGTCAATGATGTGCTGCGAAAATATCAATAACACAAATCTTTATGGTACATGCTAAATTTCTTAATACATTAATCCAAATACAATATATAAATTGTGGCCATGTGAGCTTTTGGCCCGTATATTGCTAACTAAGCCTTCTTCCGTTATACCAAAATCAGTAACAGAACAAGGCAATTATACAGTACAATGCTATAACTTCCAAAAATGAGCACATATGTGCTAATATATCCTTATAGTAGAGAACTGTTATAGATCTCGACGTTTAACAGGAAATATATATAACAGAAGAATTAAGTGGAATCATGTGGGCATCTGGACAGAATGTCTGCCATCACATTATCCGAACCACGGACAGCTTGCACCGTGTAATGAAAGGGTTGAAGAGCTATGGCATATCGAGTGGACCTCGAGCTCTTCAAGTTTTTGCTCTGAACAGCAGTAAGAGCTTTCTGGTCGGTTTCCACAATGAAATGTGCGCCTAGAAGGAATCTTTGTAACTTGAGAATTGGCCAAACCATAGCCAATAATTCACGGTCTAAAACCGAATAATTCCTTTCTGCAGCATTTAATTTCCTAGAAATATACATCACCGGATGCAGAGTATCCGAATACTCCTGCATTAGTGCTGCCCCAATCCCAGTGGACGAGGCGTCACTTCGAAGAACAAAAGTCTTCTCAATAGTAGGTAACCTAAGGATAGGTGGAGATGAAAATAGAGTTTTAATCTGGTCCAATGAGGATTGGCATTCTTGAGACCAGCGGATCAGATTAGGCGATCCTTTCTTCAATAAAGTAGAAAGAGGTGCCATAATGGAGGACAGATTCGGAATGAATCGTCCGTAAAATTGTATCAAACCTAAGAGACTACTCACTTGTTTTTTCGTCTTAGGGACAGAAATGTTTAATATTTTTGAAACATTGTGGTCCTCTGTCATTAAAAGACCATGACCAACACGATGACCCAGGAAAGAAATCTCGCTAAATCCCATAAAGGCTTTAGAGGGTTTTGCAGTTAAATTATACTCGCGAAGAGTAGACAGCAATTCGTATAAACCCAGATAGTGATCTTCCCAGGAATCACTGAACAGACAGATATCGTCTAAGTATGCTATGACATCTGTACGATATGAGAGAATTCGACGCATCATGCGTACGAATGTAGCAGGGGCGTTCATAAGGCCGAAAGGCATGAAATTCCATTGAAATAAACCCCTAGGTGTAGAAAAAGCAGTAAGAGGTTTGGCTCGTTCAGTTAAAGGAACTTGCCAATAACCTTTTGACAAGTCAAGTTTGGTAAAGAATCTAGAATTAGAAAGTTTGTTTAGTAGCTCTTCTAGCGAAGGCATAGGTTCAGCATCAAACTTCGTAACTTGGTTCAATTTGCGATAATCAACGCAAAGGCGAATGTTATTGTCTTTCTTTCGAACAATAACCATGGACGAAGAGTATGCTGAAGTGGATGGTTCGATTATCTCCAATCGTATCATCTCATCCAATTCTTTCTCGACTTGTGACTGAAAATGGATAGGTATAGGATAGGGTCTGACTCTGATAGGATTATGGTCAGTAAGTACTATGTCATGTTCAATGACATGTGTGTGTCCCGTGATGTCGGTAAGGACATCCTGAAATGTTTGTAACATCAAAGAGACTTGTCGATGTTCATCAGCGGAAAGATTAGGAGAAACGGTAACGTTTTTCCAAGATTCCGTAGAATGAAGTGGGATCACAGGAAGAGGGAGATTGACATCAGAAAAAGTAGTTTCCTCATCCTGTATAACTGACAGGGATGAGTAATTACCATGAGGTACTGGAGAATCGTCCGTCGCCTGGAAAATAGACTGCAAATAGTCAGGTCGTTCATGAAATTCCGAGAGCATATTTATGTGGACAGTTTTATGATTTCCATCAATATCGACAACATAGTCGACGTCGGAAATTTTAGAGACTATTGCATACGGACCTTTCCATGCAATAAGAAGTCTGTTCTCCCTTGAAGGAAGTAGGACGAATGCTTTGTCACCTGGACAAAGTTGTCGTAGACACCTGTTCTTATTGGCAAATAGCCTTGCCTTTTCTTTAGCTAATTCGGATGAAGAAGTTGCTAATTTGCATTCCTCGAGGATCTTTTGCCTAAGAGCAATGACATACTCATAAGACGATTGAGTGTCATCGCTAATATTATCGGCAGTGATAAGATCGTGAAGTAAAGACATAGGGCCGCGCGGTCGCGTGCCAAAGACAAGTTCAAAAGCAGAAAACCCTGTGTGTTCATTGGGGACCTCTCTATAAGCAAAGAGAGCCGCGGGTAAAACCCTGTCCCAATCCTGAGGATGATCCTCAGTTATCTTCCCAAGTAAAGTCTTGAGTGTTCTATTCAAACGCTCAACTAACCCATTAGACATTGGGTGATAGATACTGCTGAGAGACCTTTTAATATGTAAGATAGACATTACCTGTGACATAGTGTCCGATATAAGTTGAGTGCCATGGTCTGACAATATTTCTCTGGGGAATCCCAAGCGAGAAAATATCAGCCAAAGAGCGTCTGCGATATCGGCAGTGGAGATGCTCTTAAGAGGTATAGCCTCTGGCCAACGTGTGCACATATCGACACATGTAAAGATAAATTGATGTCCTCTGGCCGACTTGATCCTAACAGGACCGATAATATCTATTGCCATTTTCTGAAACGGCCGAATAGGAATGTCAGCAGCCTGGATAGGCGCAGCATGTCGTGGTCCTTTAGATTTGACCTCCTGACATACTTTGCAAGATTGACAGTAAATACGTATGTCCTTGCTCACAAATGGCCAAAAGAAAGCAGCAAGAACCCTCGACTTTGTACGGGAAAAACCCATATGTCCAGCACATTGTGAGTCATGAGCATGTTCTAATATTTGCAATCTCATACTCTTAGGCACAAGAATTTGAGAATGTGTAGACGTAGTAGAGTCTTGTGCCATACGCACAAGTAGGCCGTTCTTCATAGAAATCCAAGACTTTCTATCTGTATTTTGATTCGGATCATCTTTTTTTGCTAGAATGAAGAATTTTTGTAAAGAAGGATCTTCTTCTTGCAATTTTATAAAAGAGTCACGTGAAATAATCAAGTGACTATTTTGGCTATTCACTTCATTATTATCAGTTAATGAAGTTTGAGGTGTTTCCAGAGCTTGTGCTCTTGTTACCACTGCATTAGTAGCTTGTATATTTTGTTCCTCCCAAACAGCAATCTGCTGTGGGGTACATTCCCTAACTCCGTGAATATGACCGATAATAAGGTCCGCTATAGGGTTAGGTAGAAGACACGCAAGGACATCTCCCGTAAAGAAGGGAGTAGCAATATGTATTATGGCAGTAGGATACTTTTCCAAAGTGCCACCAAATGTGACACATTTGATCACCTTTCCTGTAGCACAGGATGGATCTACAAGAGATTGCCTAACACCAATAGTAGTACATCCAGAATAAAAAAAGACTGAGACTGGATTACTATTTACAAGACCCTTATGTAGGATAAGAGAACCTCTCCCGTCATGCGCAACTGCAGCAGGAAGAGCGGGAAGAGGATGACCACAGCTTAAAGTAGTTACGGTAGTCGGTTCGAACAAAGTACTGCATTGGGGACATTTAGTTGCCCTACCAAAGTCAAAGGCAGAACATGTGATAGCACTAGAGTTTTTATCATCATCACCTTGTTTACATGCTCCCTGAGACTCTTGCTGTACAGAGTTTGCCTGTTGATATCTCTTTCTTTTATGTTGCGATTTACCGTGACCATTATTGCCTCTGCAATTATCATTAAACTCTGTACTGTAATTGTTATCCTGGTTTGAATTCCAGTTTCCATAACTGTCATTACCATTTCTATACTGTTGAGAAAAAAATAGTTTTCCTCTATTTATATTGCGAAAATGTTAAAATTATATTGGTTTTGAGGTCTCCGCGAAAAATAGTTTTCTCTATACTGACTATCTTTGCGAAAATGTCTAAAATTATTGGGAGTAGTATACCGTGGAGTATCAGCTTGTCTCCAGTTCTGCGAAGAAGAATCATCATGAAATTGATTGTTATGATTCTGAGCATAATTACGGTTACTCTTCTTATTAAAATTTTGTTGGCTACCCTGAAATTTACGCATGAAATTTGGGCCATAAGGTGCTGCCGAAGCAACTGGCAGACCTTCTTTTACTTTAGAGTTGCTAATGGTTACGTGAGGATGCGCAGTGACATACTGGCAACAGTATTCTTCCATTTCTTTTATGTTTTTAGGCTTACGCTCATGAAGAAAAGCAAGAAAAGATTCATTGACAGAAGACAACCTTGTCTCTAAGTAGTAAGTCCATAAGTGCTTCATATGTATGTTCTGTCTTAGACAGCTCAACCCAACATGTAAAAGTAAGACGTATCTTTGAAATGAATTTAGAGAATTCCACTCCAGTTTCTGGCAACATATTTTTAAACTGAAGACGATAGCCGTCTTCGTTAAGTTGGTATTTCTTTAACAAGACCGCCCTGACAACCTCATAATTGTTCTTGTCAGGCTCATCTACCATGCTTAAGATACTCAAAGCATCACCTCTAAGTATATTGGACAACTGATAAACATACAGTGATTTATCTATGTTATGTGTTTTACATGAAAGTTCAAATCTATCCAGATAAAACATTATATCGTCACTGGAAGCATTGAATGCTGGTAGTTTAATCTTAAAAGTACTAGCTTTATCAGAAGATGACCCCTTATTTGGATCATTAGCATTACCCATGTTCATCAACTTTAACTTCTCTAATTTCAAAGCTAAGAGTTTTTCTTCATGCTCCATTTTTGCTTTTCTTTCCTCAGCTTGTAACTTTCTTTCTTCAGCCTCTCTTTGTAACTTTCTTTATTCAGCCTCTCTTTGTAACTTTCTCTCTTCGGCCTCGGCTTGTAATCTTTTATCCTGAGCTTCAGCTTCTCTTTTCTGTTTTTCCATTTCCATCTGAAATTTTCTTTCATCTGCCTGCATCTGCAGTCTCAGATTCTCAGCATCTATCTTCTTTTGCTCAGCTTCTCTGTCTAATCTTTTATTTTCCTCTTTTTGTCTTTTCTCCTCAGACTTCAGTGCTTTAGTCCATTGAGTATTTGCATACTCTTCTAATATATCACCAGTCTTACCTAGGGTTTTCCCTTGTTCAATAAAGTACTCAAGTGTAGACATGATGTCTAATATTATGAGTCCAAAACCTGAAATAATTACTTATCTTATTTCAACCTTAATAGTAACAAGACTTAAATAAAGTACTTGTATAATCACAATGTTTATCCCAATCTCTGTGGGAAACAAGTCTTTGACAAAGAACTTGTATTACCAAATGTATAATAATACCACCAGTCACTTCTTAATCATAAGGGCACTACACATCTAATAGTGCATAACCACTTATCCATCAGTTATTTATCATAACTGCACTACACAGTCAATAGTGCATAAGCAAATCCACCAGTTAGTCATGATAAGTGCACTACACAGCTAATAGTGCATAAGCAAATGTTTAACAATAGTGAATGCTAACTAATAACTATGTAAACAATAACAAAGATCCAAGACAATGTAAACAATAACAAAGATCAAAGACAATGTAAAAAATGACAAAGATCAAAGACAATACGAAAACATTCGCAAAAGTCAACTAAATAAACAGCGAAAATTAAAAAAAAATCACAAAGAATGTGATGACAAATGCGAAAAATGTAAACAAACAAATGACGTCACAGTGTATAAACAAAATGGTGTATAAAACTGAATAATAGAAAAGAGGAGACCTACAAATACAAACAAATTAAATCAAAACTAAAGAATGAGAAAAAATAACGAAAACAACACTAACACATGTCGTCACAACTAAACGTAAATAGCAATAAATATTGCTAACAATTTCCAATAAAGGAAATTGCTCTGTTCCTAACGACACGCTCTCAATAGATACCTCTATTACGTGGTATTATCTATGAGAGTCACCTACCCAACCGACCCGCTGAAATATAAACATATAAATATACAAATAACATATAACATGTAAACATATAACATATAACAAAAAGTGTGTGAAAATATAGAAGGCTCAGTTAGGATATAAGGGCACAGTTCACAAACAAACAGGCCACTTAACTTATATATGTCCAAACGTCAGCACGGTGCAGAACAGGTTGTGATCAGCATTCTAAGGATAAATGATCCAACGTTGATCGACATCTGCTCCCATAAACAGCCATGACGCAGGAAATGAGCTTCTGATACAGGATGTGGAGTTTCGGAACTTGTCCTTCTTACAATGATCGGTACTCGAACTTCGAACTACAGCAAACTTGATTCCATCGGCACTTGACCATCTGAATGCGGCAAAATTGATTCAATCGGCACTTGACCATCTGAATGCGGCAACGCCGGGTAGTTTCAAAATCCATCTAAATGCAGCAACGCCGGGTAGTTTCAAAATATTTCATTGAAGATGTAGATTTCTTGAAGGAAGTGAGTTCACGAAATGACGAACTTGAATGTTGTATGGGTTTGTTGACCCCATTGAGTGCTGGTACCAGTTGAAACCAGCTATTGGCCACCATAAAATTATAAGGGTGGTTTTAGGCTCTTAGTGCACTGGCTTCCTAGCGCAGTGGTCTATGGTTCGATCCCCAGATGAGGCGGAAAAATTTTTAGGCCACAAACGGCTCCTGGGTCGACCCAGCCCCAAATGGGTACCAGAGCTACTCTGGGAAGGTTAAGGCTGCCGGCGTGATGCCGACCACATCACCCCTCGTGTGCCGACGGTCAAGATAATATGGGCCTAACACCATATTCCCAATATGCCTCAATGGGCGTGTAACGGGTTCCTTTACCTTTTACCTCTACACCTCACGGTAGAAGGGGAACGACTAAGTAAGTAAGGTTTTAGGCTGACTACTGACCCCTAAAGATGATAAGCCACAATCTGGCCACTATGAACATTTACAGGTATAAGTCCAAGTCGTTGTTAATTTGTAGCCAAGTAAGTACCACCCCTATAGACACCAGGAATATATATATATATATAGGCTGTGGTGATGGTGTCTTGTCTGGTTTGAAGTTGGTTGCCGTGTGTGTAGGTGTGACGTAGATTCACAGTTCCACAATACAGGAGTTATGACATGTATAAGTCATAGAAATGTTATAACTGCTGGTGACGTTTCCATCATTTATTTCGGACGCCACAATGACAGATAATGATACATCCATTTCACAAAAAGTCATGGACATGACAGTTCATAGTATTCAGCATTGATAAAGTTTCTTCATGGATCTGCATACATTCTCTAAGTTGATATAGGTAATCCTAGCTGACGATAGCCTCAGCTTCATATCATAAATATTCATAAATATCAGTACTCCTCTCTGATGCTGGCAGATCAGATGTACAAAATTAAGTCTATTACTGTCCGCACGAGAATGGCATTTCAGGAGTACAGGTGAAGCTGACCTTTATAGCATCCCTAAGTCTAACCCTCGACATAGGTGCAATCGCTGGCATAGCGAAGATCCTAGAACATAGAAATTGTTCTCTGGGCCTAGAGCGACCCGTATATATATATAGATCTCAGGTATGAAGATACCTGGGGTGTAATTCCTAGTAGAAGAACCTCTCCTTTATGTAACACACAAGCGAGCAGAGAACGACAAAATGTCAAACATCTAGGTAGATCACAGAGTTCAATAAAGGAGGGTATTACCTTGCTTCAGAATCAATACCACAAAACATACGCCTCCAGGCGTTTTCGAATCATATAGGGAAAGTGATAAACCTCTCTTTTCCACTTGGTAAAGATCAGTGTTGATAAAGTCTAACCTTCGGTCACCAGTGTTGGTTGTATGGTTACAATCGTGTTCGAAGGGGTGTTGTCACAGTGAAGACAAACACAGGTCAACTCGACCTAAGCAGTGGTGTATTGTTTTGGAGTGAGGATACATACAGTACGCGAATGCTCGAAAATGTTCATAGAGTTGACAATAGGGCAATCTCACTCACTCGTGGCATGAAGTGTAAGACGAACTACTGTTTACGTTTTCTCGCATTTAATGGACACACACTTCGACGACACAGGAATAGGAAACATCAGACAGGTTGGCATAAATCATCATAATATTGATCAATGCAATGCACTATCACCTGGGCATTCATGTTATAGGAAACATCAGACAGGTTGGCATAAATCATCATAATATTGATCAATGCAATGCACTATCACCTGGGCATTCATGTTGTATAACAGTTCAATGTAATGTCAGTAGACAAGCACTCAGTATTTCAGCACATATGTATAATCTCAGGCCTTACTGACAAATCGCGTCAGTTAAGAACCAATGTTTACTCATGGTTCCCTGTAAGAACCTCGTCTAAGTCTTTCAGGCCGAAAATTCAGTAAATGAATTTATGAATACAATGTCAAACCACCAGTAGTGGGTTTTCATATAATAGTATGCAGATCTCGATATCATCGTCTGATATTAAGGACATTCCTGTTCTCGATCGATGATTTTATAAGATTGAAACTTGGAGTCCAAAGATGGCTCCATCTTTGACTTTCGCTCACAACAAAGATAATGACGAAGCATGATCATAGGCTCTGTTCCTTTCATAAATATATGTAAATTAGACTCTGCATATCCTGTTCAATCATGTTGCGACATAAAATGTATATATATATAACTGCAAGCAAATATGTCGTCTTAACATCGCTAATCAAACGCCTGTGCAGACGATAGCATGTCGACCTAGCTGAATATGACGAAAGGTTCAATATGTCTGTTTTACGTTATTTCTCAGGAAAAACACAACAGCCAATAACGCGAATAACGCACGCCATTCCTTGGCGTCAAGAATCAACACTGGGGAAGAATCTCTGATAATTCAATCATAGAGATAAACACTCTCCTTTCCCCAAAAGGAACCACAGAGCTCAAGACAAATCTTCAGACCGCCTTCATCTAGGTCCAACAGGGCGGAACCTTCTCACCTCCCTTCTTAGCGACACATCCGCCGAACAACCTATGACCCCAAGTTCGACACCAAAGATATAGTTCGACTTAGACATACAAAGATATTAAGATAAAAGACATACTCGTCCTACCTAGACAAGAACTACACATAGATTCGGGTCATATATATTCTGAAGCAAGAACAATCTATTTCTAACCAAACAAAGAATAGATCGCTGTAAACCTAGATTCCTCCGCTGAGTTCGATCTTCAGGAAAGATACAAGAACCGATAACTCACAGAATGAATACACATCGCCAAATCTGAGTTCTGTCCCTCTAGACTGGAAATCGTGAATTCAAAGATAAATATATTTTTATCAGACAAATAAATACATTTTTCATTTGTATGAGTAATCTGTGCGCCACACAAAAGAATATGTGCGCAACAGAAAGCCTCGTTAGTTAACTAACTCACAGGAGGACTACAGAATTCCCTATCAAAATCACAGACGCAGCATGGCGTCCTCTCTGCTCAGTACATCTCCTCGACTCCCTGGGCGGAAGACTATTCTAACTCTCTTAAAGTTCAGACATGCGCAGAACGCATACGCCTGAGTAACACTCAAAACGAGACGATGAAGGAAACATTCCAACCAAGCTATGTTCAGAAATCACGCCTTATATGGACAGGGAATAAACCTCAACCCTGGTTTCAATCATTCCAAGAAACAGTTGACCGATACTACCGTATAAGGAGACATCGTTCGAAAAAATAGATTGACGAGTCAAGACACAAGAGAAGGTAACCCCCATAGTAAAATGTAACCACAGTTAAACAAGGATTATCTACCTTTGATCAAAAAATTTAAAGTGTACAATTCATACAGATTAATTACACACAGTCTTAGAAAAATTATGTGCGTAACAGTACCACACAGAGGTTCGTAGACATTGATTGTTTAGAAACTGTGTGGGCCAGTGACTTGAGGAAGCCAGTGAAGCAGTAAAGGTTTCAGGAAAAGTTACAATTCCCCGGAGTTGTCGGGTTTTCTAATAACCAAGGAAATAACCTGAATCATTGTAGACGAGTTGTAATGGAAGAAATTCAAGATCTGTTTAGAAGTAAGAATATCGAACGTTCCATGGTCATAAACACTAGATAAATTATCTGATAAAACGTTTTACAAGATTGATTGTTGAAGATCGAGCTTGTCATTGATTGCAGACGTGTACAGTGTAAATAAACTACTGTTCCAACTTAGCCGTGGATTAACCGTCTGTCATATAGAGTTGCGTTATTATGTGTCATCGTAACCACTCTGTACGTAATCATGCCGTCACCCACTTCTGAGGTACAGAACCTGGGTAACAAAAACCTGTACGTATAGTCAACGCAGTACGAACAGGCTGTCACACTGACTTACTCCACTTTTCCCCTTTGGATATATTTTAAACCGTAATCACTTGCTCAATCGTAGTCTCTGCCTGCATCATCCATGACATCACTGTCTTTATTCTTGCTCGTTTGCTGTCAGCTATGTTCCCGTGTAGAGGTTGTCTTGTGACGGTGATTATCCACACATCGGGATCTAATCGAAAGCAACCGAAGCTTATGTCCCATTGTCACAATGCGGGTATCTCACATACAATCCAAAACTATACGGATCCCTTCATTTTGAATGTGTTCCAGTCGTTCATACTGTGATACTGGCAGCGAGAATGTTCCCATTCCATACTCGATTACTAACATAACGAGGTAATGATACAGGAGAACCAGTAGTCTCTACCCCTATAAAAATAAAGTGGTATGTTTTAATGTTTTTCCCCGTTTTGTTTTACTAGTCAAAGGTTTGTATTGCTTAGTAACATAAAGAAAATTATTCTGACACAATAACAGTAAACAAATTAAATGACAATTTTTAGGTTCGTTTTTGTTATGTTTTATGCCGTTCAATTTCTTCGTTTAATAATACAAAATAATAATCTGGTTGCGGACCATGTCTTTTCTTATTACTTCAACCACCTTCCTAAGATACCCTATTTCTGAGGTTTGGAGCTGGCTTTTGTGAGTTGTAGTCATTGTCCATAACCTCCATTCCAAGACTGGAACAAAGGTGCAGTATTATACAGTATTTTTGACAATTTCTCTTTTGCTCAGGAATCCTCGATTTATTGCCAGAAAAAGTCTCCCAGCTCCTGCTCGTCCAGTATCCAGCTCTCCTTTGACGCCTCCCTTCCAGTCTATGACAACTCCAGTATATTTAAAGTGATCGACCTGTTCCATGACCTGTTCTTCCAGCATTATACGATACCTTTTATCCTCTCGTGATATCACCCTCTCTTCTCTCTCATACTTGCAGACTCGCAGGCTGGATTGAAGATGTTAGTAATCAGGGGCAACGTCGTATGCAAAGGCCAGCTCTAAAATACAGACATGAATCATCTTTCAGTATCCCACTGAATACTTTCTTGTCCTCTCCTTGCATGCTTTGATTAAATTATCCATGAGAAGTATGAAAATATAATGTGACAGAATATCACCCTGTCTAACACCAATGGTGGTCCTGACTTCTTGTAGTAGCTCTGTATAGCATGGATCCTACGTGCTGGAATGTTCTTCCTTGCCAAGCAGTCCGAATGGAACTCGGTTGGATAAAAAACAGCCTACGACTGTTTCAACAGTTTTTTGTGTGTTTTTTTTTTATGTTGCGGCAATGCCTGGCAGCTGCTTTCGCATTTTGTGATTAATATTAGTAACGATGACAATTTTATGGCTGAAGAATCGCTTGCTGAAAAAAACTTCAAAACATGTTCTGAAAAACGTTGTTTTGTAATTCTTGAACTGACATGACCACAATAAAAAAGTGTAATGGAAACGAAATGAGATTTGTTATAGGATTTGTAGGAAATTTGCCATCACCAAGGCTCAACAGTTGGTGAGCAAAGTTATATGCAGTTGTATCTCCAAGTAAATAAACTCGCATATTGTGTGGCCAGTTCCATTTTCTGAATGCCTCAAAGGTGTGATGCTTGGAGGCCAGTATTTAGTACTAACTCTGCAAGATATTAGAGGAAACAGACTTCCAGTGCGAGAGACTGTTGTAGTACTTTCAGGTGACTTTCATCAAACATTACCAGTTATTCTCCGATCAACACCAGGGAACAAACTAAATGCTTATATTCGGGCGCTTGTCCATATTAAAAACACATTTTGGTCTGGTTTATTATGTGATTTTTGTGCCTTCTTTTTTTTTCTTTTTTCAATAACATTTTGACTCATTTGACCAGGCACTTCCCATTTGACATAAATCGTCGGTTACATTAAAGCGCACGACCAAAAGAGCTGAAAGAGCACAATTTAATTATTTCCGTCATTTTTGACGGGTTACAAGCTTGTTTTTTTTAATTATTGCTGGTTATAATAAGAGTATTTATTCATCATCACTCGTCATTTCCTTGTTCGCTCCGAAGAGCTTTTCCACGAATGATACTGGTGTCGGCCATATACGCTTTCTCTGTTCCACATATGTTGGGCATCTCTGAAGATGTTCAGCAGTCATGTTATCAGTGCCACAGTTTCACTCGTCGGTAGGCTGTGTTTGAAAGTGTAGAAACATTCGTACCAGCTTTTCGGGAAATTATGTAAATGGTGTGCATTGATTACACAGTGCTTTGAGTGCACAAAATATCTTGAACATGAATTAACAGAACATGCCTGTCGTTCAGTATTGTCATGATGCACATGAAACTTTCGAAGCGGCTTTTTCGGGAAAAAATATGGAAATGGTGCGCACCGAACTGTGCTTTGAATGAAAGCTGGCTTAAACACTCATTTGAATCATCCCACATAAATTCCTAAAATCTATTTTATTTAAATTTCACAGATGTTTTTTGTAATTAATTCGTCAAGATATGATGGAAATGTTTAGTCATTTAGTGTCGTATTTAAAGAGCTACCTTGTTACGATCTATAAAAGCAGAGAACAGAAATGAAAAGGTAAACTAATAAAAAATATATATACTCTGTTCACAATGTTCCGGGACTCATTTTTTTTAATTGAAAAAGTAGACTTACATACTAGTTGGTTCTATCTCCTTCAAAGTAGTTCCCTTGTGAGTGTACACACTTATTCCAACGTTCCTGCCACTGAAGGAAGCACCTCTAGTAGTCACTTTGCGGAATAGCCCTCATTTGTCTCGTCGTGTTGGCATGAATCTGCTCAATGTCATCGAATCTACGACCTTTCATTGTTTTCTTAAGTTGCGGGAACAAGAAAAAGTCACACGAAGCAAGACCGGGTGAGTATGGAGGATGCGGGAGCAATGGAATAGTGTGTTTCGTCAAAAATGCGTTTGTGGTGACAGACCTATGTGCAGGTGCATTGTCATGATGAACAAGCCATATGCCTGTGCGCCACTTCTCAGGGCGATGTCTGAGCACAGCGTCGCGGAGGCGTTGCAGGACTGTTTTGTAGAATTCAGCATTGACACTCTGCCCTATAGGGACGTATTCATGATGCACCAGGCCATCAATGTCGAAAAACGCTATTAACATGGTCTTGACATTAGACTTGACCTGTCGTGCCTTCTTCGGCCGAGGAGATGATTGCGTTTGCCACTGGGAGGACATTTGCTTTGTTTCCGGGTCATATCCGTACACCCAGCTTTCATCACCAGTTATTATCGAGGACATGAAATTTGCGTCGTTTTTTTGCTATCTCAAGGAGGTCAGTGCAAATGGACAACCGATCGTCCTTCTGGTCCTCAGTCAGGTGGCGTGGCACGAGTTTCGCTGACACCCGTCTCATGTGCAAATCTTCAGTTATGATTTTATGGCACGTACCAATTGATATTCCAATATCATCAGCAACCTCTCTGATAGTCAGACGTCGGTCAGCGCGTATCATTTCTTGCACACGTGCTACGAACTCGTTGGTGTGGGAGGTGGAGGGTCTCCCTTGACGGGGGCTATCTTCAAAGGATCGGAGTCCACTTTTGAAACGGGAATACCACTCAAATGTTTTAGATCTACTTAAACAGGACTCTCCGAAAGCTGTTTGCACCATTTCGAGAGTTTCGGAACAAGTTTTTCCAAGACGAAAGCAGAAATCAATGCACACACGTTGTTGAATTTAGCCGTCCATTTTTGAAACGCGACGAGCACTACTAGGTCACATCCGCTTATACGCTACCACACAGCGCATGCGCTAAATTACGTTGTTGTTAATGTTTTGTTGAGGTGATGGGTGGAAAGCGGGCACTTAACAGCTGCCCGTTATTGCCTCTTCTCGTTCCATCTTGGTCTACCCTGTTCAACCTAAAATTTGGTTATAATTGGGGTATTTAGTGTCATTTTATTTTTTCATTTTGTATTCAATTTAAATAGCTATTTTCTTTAGCAGTTGCTTGCTGATTTCAATTTATATTAGTATTTGTCCATTTTATTTTCTCTTTTGTATTGTTTCTTGATAACTATTGTCCTTTACACTTGGTTTTACTTTGTATTAGTATTTGTTCTTTTTGAGTTGTCTTTATTTTTTTTTTCATACCTTGTTGTCTTTCCTTGTCCTATGAGTAGTTAGTAAGTTTGTTTTTTTGTTTTTGTTTTTGGTTACTAACCTTATATGTTTTCCTTTGTTTTATGTATATATCTTTTAACTATTGATTGGGCATCTCTTGGGGCATCTATACTTAAAACTTTATCACCTGTCAAGTCTATATTGTGATTTCTATAGTAAGTTTTTAATTCAAGCCTTTGTTGTTCATACTTTTTACAGTGGATCAGGTAGTGGTCTATGTCATTCTCTTCCTGACATTCTTGGCAGTGTGGTTCTTCTATCATAAAGTATGCTGCACCGAAACGGAGACGCCACAGTTTTTTGTTTGATGGTATCTTTAATTCTTCTCTGACCTGGCACGTCCTCGTTGGTTCTTTCAGCAGTTTGAATGAGTGTCTGCCTTTCTACAGTTCTTCCATGATGCCTTCCATTCCTCGTTTATAGTTATCTTCACTTGGCTCTTGATCTCTGACCTTCCCAGTCCTGCTCTTATATTGTTTTTTCTTGTTCTTCCATTCTTGGCGTTCTGGTCTGACAACTCGTTACCAGCAATACCTATGTGTGCTGGAACCCACACTAGCCTCACACTACATCCTCTGTTCCGTAGTGATGTATTAATTGCTAGAATTTCTTCCTTTATGTCTGGCCGTCTACATTTACCTGGGTGTTCTAGTGCTTGTAGGGATGATAGTGAGTCTGTAAATAACGTAACAGCTTCTGGTGGGTTATCTTCGATTATTTCTAAACTTTTAAGAATTGCTACCATCTCTGCGGTAAAAATCGAAGTCCCTTCAGTTACACTGTAGCTCTTTTTTATTCCCCACTGTGGTATTACAACTCCGGCACCTAGTTTCCCACTACCACCCTTGGATCCATCAGTGTAGACGGGCAGACGTTGTTTAGTTAGTTGATCTATGAACTTTCTACTTATCATTTTGGCTTCCTTATCTTCAATGTTTTGTTTGATCTTTTCAGTAAGTGAGTAGTCTATGATTGGTGTTCTTAGTTCCCAGGGTGGTATTTTGCTTCTATTTTTATTACTATTTTTAATTGTGTTTGATAGTTCTTTGAGCTGCGTTAGATCTTCTATGGTTCTCCACCCGGTTGGATATCTATCTTTGTTTAAGGGGACGTCCCATACACTTGTTTGGTTTTTGACAAATGCTTTATGTGCTGGGTGGGTCACTTCTTGTGCTACTTTACTCCAAAAATTTAATCTTAGTTCTTACCATCTTAGACCAAGGGGTGGTGTGCCAACAGCTACTTCTAGCGCTTCTACTGGTGTTGATATAAATGCTTCTCATGGCTGCATTTTGAATCCTGTCCAGTTTTGCTTTGTTAGAAGCTGCAGCTGAGTCATAGACTATGCTGGCATAATCCAGTTTCCCCCTGATGAAAGACTTGTAGATCATAAGCATTATTTTATTGCTGCACCCCCCCATCCATTACCTTTTACTATCCTTAGTATATTTAGGGGTCCCCTACAGCTTTCTACTAAATTGTCTATATGTTTATTATAATTTAGTTGTTTATCTAGCGCGAAATTACAAACTTCAGGTTTGGTACATATAGTGGCACGTGGTTGACATGTGCAGTGTGTTAATATCACCTAGCTCCTTATAACGGTTTTCCGGATAAAAAAATGAGTCCCGGAACTTTGTGAACAGGGTGGTATGTATCACAATCAATATGACAGCTGCTGGGATGGTCAATTAAAAAACAAATTAATAAATATTGAGCAGATGTTGAATAAATGTGCTGTAGATGCTGACAGTTCATGATGATGGTTTTAATTGTTCTCCCATCATTGATTTACCAGGTCTACGTGCTAGTAAGTAATAATTCTCGAATATAGGCCGCCTACAAGTTTACATCAAGCCGTACTATTCTGTCTTCCACATTTTGTTCATGTCTTTTTTGTTTCGTTTGTGTCTCTCTCTTCTTCCATTCACTATGCGTTTTTGATGATTTTTTTTTCTTGTTGTTTGTTTGTATTGTGTTGTGTTTTTGTTAGGTTTTTATTTTGGAGTGGGGAGGGCATACAAACATATACATTCACACAATTTTACATTTTTTTTTTATTTACTCTGTTTGGACCGAGTGGGGGGAATGATACCGTATTTTGATATCTGAAATCAAAATTATTATCTTGAATTAACTACACTATATAACCTAATTATGACTACTAGAAGGTTGCACAGGATATTTTTTTCTTTCACAAAAACATTAACATTCTTTCTCCCTTGATTTTCTTACCCTTGGGATCCAGTGAAAGAAATGTTATGTTATGCTATCAGCTGACTTCCGCAATTTGTGTTTTATTTAATGCCAGCATTTCTTTCTACAACACTAGGGGTGATATGGTCAGCACAATGCCGGCTGATTTTAACCTTCACAGAGTTTCTCTAGTACCATTTCATAGGCTGGGTCGACCCTGGAGCAATTTGTGGCCTATAAAATCTAACTTCAACTGGGGACGAGTGCCTGAAAACATACCTTTATGTTTGTCTAATATTTATTTACTGTTTACAGTTTGTGTTATAAATGTTTATACAATACCAAAAACCTACCCTCTGTCCTGTACTTACTGTTCTTAGTCTTCTATCATTTACTAGACACAGTATTAAGGTCTTTGTCTTGTGAAGTCTGACCTATACCGTATAATAGGGGAACAACAGAAGGGATTGCTTCATTAATAGGCTGGACAGCCCATGATAAATTTCCGGTGTTATGTATTGCGAGTCGCACTGATGACCCGTCATCTAAGCATCATTTTTGGTGATGCATAGATGGCAGGGAGGATAGTGTGATTCGCTTGCATAGCTAGGCGGGGTTGTCGCACGGAAGGTCCTGGGTTCGAGTCCTGGGTAAGCCACCCACGTCTGTTGTTTTTCTGTTGTCTAGTGTTCTACTCTTCATTTCTTACGAGTGCCTGAAAACTAACCTTTAAGTTTGTCTAATATTTATGGACCACTGAACTCGGAAGCCAGTGCACTAACAACAATAAAAGGTCCTTTTATCATTTGTAAACCTCAGAAATGAGGTATCTGAGGAAGGTGGTTGAAGTAACAAGAAGAGACATGGTACGCAACCAGACGATACGTCAAGGCCTAAAATGCCACCCCCTACAGACCCAAGTAGAACAGTCCCAACTACGATGGTTTGGCCATGTCTGCAGAATGGGAGAAGATCGGCTACCGCGACAAGCATGGGAAACAAAGAGCCAAGGATCCAGATCCCGAGGACGACCCAGAGTCCGCTGGGAGGACAACATTAGACAATCTTTGAAGGACCGAGGACTAGAATGGAACCAGGCCAGGAGGAAGACAGCTGATAGAATAGTCTGGCGCTCTCTCTTCCAAACTTCTACACCTCACGGTAGAAGGGGAACGACTAAGTAAGTAAGTAAGTAAGTTATCATTTGTATTTTTATTATGATATTACTGTCTGGTTGTCCAAATTTGCTTATGCTGTTACTATTATGTCTGTCCAGATCTTGTAGTGATGTATCATCCAAGTAGAATCCGGTTATCATTGGTAAAGGATCCCGTTACATGCCCATTGAGGCATATTGGGAACATGGTGTTAGGCCCATATCTTCTTGACCATCGGCACACTAGGGGTGATGTGGTCAACATCACGCCGGCCACCTTAACCTTCCCAGAGTTGCTCTGGTACCCAGTTGGGGCTGGGTTGACCCAGGAGCCGTTTGCGGCCTAAAGAAATCCCAGCTCATCTGGGGATTGAACCATAGACCACTGAGCTAGGAAGCCAGTGCACTAACCACTATGCTCCTGCGGTTATCACTGGCTGCAGCTATAATTTTTGTCTTTTCTGTATGTGTTTTCAAACTGAATTGATGAGAACAACCATCGTGTATCCTTATGTTGTTTAGCATCAAATTACCGTTATGTGACAGATATAGGACAGTTATTGGACATATATTTGACAATTATGAGACATATATGGGACAGTTATGGGACATATATGAAACCATTATGGGATAGATAAGAGACCGTTATCGGACAGATAATTGACAGTTATAGGGGAGATATGTGACAGTTATGTGACAGATGACTGACAGTTATGGGGAAGATATGGGACAGTTATGTATGTGACAGATATGAGACTGTTATGGGGCAGATGTGTGACAGATTTGGGACAGATGATTGACAGTTATGGGGCAGACATGGGACAGCTATGTGACAGATGATTGACAGTTATTAGACAGCTATGTATGTGACAGATATGGGACAGATGATTGACAGTTATGGGGCAGATATTGAAGTTATTCTAGTGACAGATATGAGAAAATTATTGAGCAGATATGGCACAGTTATAGGACAGTTGATTGACAGTTATGGGGCAGATAAGGAACAATTATGTATGTGACAGCTGTTGAACTGTTATGGACAGATATGGGACAGTTATGTATGTGACGGAGATGAGACAATTATGGGGCATATATAGCACAGGTATGAGACAGAAGATTGACAGTAGTGAGGCAGATATGGTACAGTTATGCATGTAACAGATATGGGACAGTTATGGTGCACATATAGGACATATGATTGACAATTATAGGGCAGATATGGGACAGTTAGGTGTGTGACAGATATGGGGCAGTTGTGGGACAGATATAGGACATATCATTGACAGCTATGGGGAACATAAGTGACAGTTATGTATGTGGCAGATATGGGACAGTTATAAGGCAGATATGGGACACATGATTGATAGTTATTGGGCAGATATAGGGCAGTTATGTATGCATACAGATATGAGACAGATATAGGACAGTTATGTATGTGATACATTTGGGACATTTATGTATGTGACAGATGTGGGACCGTTATGTATATGACAGATATTGGAAAATTATGGGGCAGTTATGTATGCGACAGATGTGGGACAAATATGGGACATCCATAGGACAAATGATTGACAGTTATAGGGCAGGTATGGGACAGTTATGTATGCGACAGATGTCGAACAAATATGGGACATCTATAGGACAAATGATTGACAGATATAGGACAGTTATGTATGTGACAAATATGGGACTGTTATGGGGCAGATGACTGACAGTTATGTGCCAGGTATGGGACTGTTATAGGACTGATATGAGACAGTTATTTTAACAGTTATGGGACGAAAACCCAGTTTTGGGGAACAGCCTCCAATCATTAACTCATTCTAACACACGAAACGCATAGTAAGCCATCTTGCAATAAATCTAAATTTAAACTTAACATGAGAAAATACCTGGCCTTAAACTGGTTTAAATTATATGAACACTTTTGGTCAATGGCTTGGTCCCCCAGTTGAAGTGGAATTTTTTAGACCGCAAACGGCTCTGGGGTCGACCCAGCCTCATGAATTGGGTACCTGAGCAACTCTGGGAAGGTTAAGGCGGCCGGCATGATGCTGACATCTTCACCCCTAGGGTGTCGATGGTCAAGAAAATATGGGCCTAACACCATATTCCCAATATCCCTCAATTGGCATTGTTGCGTCCATTTTAAGGCATTAACAAATATAGACAGTCTCAGGTCCTGTCTTTGTTAAAAGTGTACGCACCAACTAAGATATTAGTAATAGGTTTTGTATATTTAATTTATTGTGCACGAGAACGCACATTTTTGGACATTTTGAAATTAACGCGCTTGTTGTCAAACAAAGGCAGAGGACGCATCTGCGGAGAGAATCAAGCAGGATCCCTACCAGACAGTATGGTCTGATGATATATTTTAGCCCCGCGTTCGGGCATATTGATTTTTACTTTGGTGATCGGCTCACTGCATTCAAGACATAGCCCCAGTATCACAGAGTAAGGTATTGATATAATTGATTAAATATTTATTGAATTAATGTCGTCATTGACATACATTCTACAAGTCGACCTCTAGCTGGTACCCTCATGCGTTGATACCAGAATGGATCAAACTTGAACGTTTATGCATTGGAAGTCTCGAGCATATTTATAATGAAACTCGTTGATTGAAAGAAAGGGATCTACGTTATTGAATATTGGAATCGCCGTCATACGAGTAACGGCTTTATATGGAAGGTGAACCAAAAGTTAGAAGTTCATCCTATGTTATATTGATCAAGTTAATGATTATATTATGATATCTAGTAGTCGTATTCTGCTGACAATCTAGATAGGAGGGAATATCTATTTAATTGGATTGTAAACCCTTGGTTGTACGATGAGGGATTGTCCTTGAAAGGTCAACCGTCTTTGAGAACATTTGTTAAACCAGCTATTCACTATTGTAAGATGAACCTTCAAGATTATGCCGATGTACTTTATGTTGATTAACCATGTACCTGATGGAATCTTACATACCATTTTATCAGGAAGGAATTTTCGTATATATGCAAGATTTTCGTATCGTCTTTGTCAACGTGATTGTCAAATTAATCGTGGATTGTAACTTTAACCAATCATGAGTTCCTGTGTCCTTCCCTCGACACTGTTGGTGTTGATGTGACCGTTAGGACTTTGACTATTCGTACATTCATATTAAAAGAACATTCGCGTCTGATACACAAACAAATAGCTAACTGTCATCCCTTACACCATCCAAGCGTATGACTAACATTCAAACAAGACAGCAACAAATGGGAAACAAGAAAGTTACTATTGGCGGCACAGTGTGTTCTGAATTTTAACGGATTCATGGGAACGAAAGCCCTCAATCAAATAAGCGATTGAAATCTATAAAATACTTCAAGTCGACATTAACTAACGTGGAGGCCAAGGTCACTCCAAGTCTTCAACCGTCAACACTGAACTTCAATTTTCAAGGACAAAGTGGAATGGAATCAAGTTCTTCCTTTATTCAAGATACTAAGGCTCAGTAACACAACGCTCGATTTCCAAATTCGGCAATCCTGCAAGGATCGGGAAACGTTTCGATATCTGAAATAAGAAAAGTTTATAACGCTGTTGTTTATTCTACCGTTTTCGTTAGCTGAGCTCTTCTTTTAAGATGTCCATACTAATGCTATTCGTATTGAGTGTTTTATGTTCCATGTTTTATGCGGGAGGTTGGGTAGGTGAATTATGAAGGGAACATACCAGTTTCACCACAGGTCCTTCATAATTGTTCGTTAGATTTATTTGCAGACTTCCCGCAGTGGAATGTTCCGACACCTGTGTGTCGAAGGATTCTAGGTCCACTGTGTCTGGTTGTCTGTGACACCTGACTGTTTAGTTGTGACGTCCAGATTTATTGTAGTTTTTGTAGTAATTTTTTTTTATCTGTACCTTAGTTTTATGATGTACCTTGTTTGTAACATTCGTCCAGTCTCACCTTACTATCGTTTAGTTTTTTACACCTTAATGTTTATACACTGTGTTGTCTATGGTCTTGTCCTTTGTTCCATCACAGTGATCGTTGCATCTTTTGCAAAATTATTTTTCAGTTCTACATTCCAGTTTCTTTGATCTCTGTGTACGTTATCATTTGGTCCTACTTATCTTGTCCCGTCACGATTGTTACTATTGTCTATTGCTTGTGTCTTATCATAACATTTCACTGCATAAATTATTTTTTTTTTCATTAATAATATATTGATAATTATAAGATATTATATACCATTCTTGGACATGAACGAGTAACACTTCTTCGGGTGATAAGAAAAAATTATTGGACATTAATTAATTAATATTTACGAAGAAAAAAGTATATTAACTACTAGGTGATCATAATGTATTCACTAGATTATTTTATTAAACAAGCTAAAGCCCTTCAGATGACTCCTGAAGAGGTAAAAGCATTCGCACTTACGGAATATGAAAAGTCTCAGAAGTTGGAAGCTCAAAGATTAGAAGCGGAAAAATTAAGATTAGAAAATTTGAAATTTGAAGCTGGAGAAAATGAGAAAAAGAGGAAATTTGAGGCTGCAGAAAACGAGAAAAAAATTAAATTTGAGGCTGCAGAAAACGAGAAAAAAATTAAGTTTGAGGCTGCAGAAAACGAGAGAAAAGCTGCTGAAAAAGAAAGGCAACTTAGAATCGAAATGGAAAGTAAGCAAAGGGAAATGGAAGAGAGGAAATTTATAGCTCAGGAGAATGCAAGAAAATTTCAGCTTGAGACTGAGGAAAATGAAAAAAAGTTTCAACGTGAAAAACAGTTGAAGGAAATGCAATTTGAACAATTTAGATTAGCTCATGAGGTTAATACGCAAAGAACTCATGATGGTCAAGCTTCATCTAAACATGATAATTTTAGGGAAGTTAACTTAAAATTACCAAAATTCAATCCACCATCCGATGATGTGATTTTCTTTCTTGACAGGTTTGAGGCCACATGTAAGTCTTATAACTTGGATAAAACACAATATTGTACACATTCATTTATCCAGACTACTTACAGGCGATGCTATGGTGGTCTATCATACAACTAGTGCTAATGATAAACATGATTATGACGCTCTTAGAGCCGCTCTTCTTAAGAAGTATCAGATGACTGAAAATGAATACAGATTACGTTTTAAAACTATTTTACCAATATCAGGAAAGAACTTTAGTGATTTTTTATCTCAAATACGTCTAACCTTGGAAAGATGGATCGAATTGTCCAAGGTAGAAAAATCTTATGACGGTCTTTTCGATTTATTGCTACGCGATAAAGTTTTATCGTCAGTAAATCCTGCATTCCTTTCATTTTTACATGAGCGTAAGCCTTCTAATATGAAAGAAATGGAAGAAAATTGCAAAAATTTCTGCACCGCTCATCCTAACATGGATATTAGCAATGCCCAGATTAAAGATGAGTTACCTGTTGCTTTTGCTATGCAACGTAATAACTTTACACGCCATTGTTCAATGAGTAACGATAGATCCTTTAATAAGGGAAGTAATGATAATTTCAACTATGGTAATTTTCACAAGGGGAAGCAATACCAGCACTCTTCTCCATTTAATGTTTCTTGGGGCCAATCTCACAGATCACGAGATTTTGATAACAATAATTTTAGAAATAATCAAGGAAATAATAATAAACAAAATTGGTGATCAAAATCACATTATCCTCAAAATAGACATGGTTCTTTGAATAGATCGTATGGCCATAGTCACAACAGTGATAACTATGATTGGCGTGCTCATCGAGATTTCAACTCAAGCAGAAATAGTAATTATAGCAGTTTTAATGATGATAATCAAAATCGATCGCGACGAAGAGATAGATCTTTGAGCAGGCCACGACAACACTCCAATGTTGCTTTGAGAGATGCACAGGCTAACAATGAAAAGGATAAAGATGCTAATACGCATAATGCCATGTCTGGTTCTCTTGATTTTAATCAGGTGAAAGCTTGTTCCGAGTGCACAACGCTATTCCAGCCCAAGGCGATCACGAGGCTGCGATGCGGACACATTTTGCCAAGTCTACCTGCAGTCTGTACGGCCACTTCTGCGTCGGTGCACCAGGGACAGGGTTGTTTAAAATTTAATAGAGGATATGTTAATTCTATTCCTTGTTCTATTTTGTTTGACTCAGAATGTAGCACAGTCGGTGTGCGGACTTTGCTGATCGACCCTGCTTGTGCTACGGGCAATACTGTCAAGTGCGTCACCTTTGGCGGCACTGTGGAAACCTTCCCTACAGCCATTATTAATTTACATACACCTTTCTTTTCCATAAAAATCCATGTGTGCCTTCTTCAGAATCCTATTAGCGATGTGATACTAGGTCGAATACATGGTATAAAAGAGTGTACCCCTCAGCAAATTGCTGAATGGGAAGAGCGACATATTCAGGTTGCAAATGCAGTAGTTACCAGAGCGCAAGCTACTGATATGTTGCGTAATACACCTTCTGAACCTGTGGTCAATGTTAATGATGATGTTGACACTCCTATTTCACGGGAGTCGTTTATAACATTGCAAAAAAATGATGCTTCATTGAATAGATTTTTTAAACTAGCTAATAACAAGACTACTAAAACAAATGCAAAATCTAGACATAATTTTGTACTCAAGAATGGGATATTGGTGAGACTTATACAAGACACTGATTCATCATTACGGTCTCAGATTTTAGTACCTCTTTTTATGAGAGCTCGTATATTGCGTCATGCACACGACTCAACGCCAAAATGCTCCTATTATAAATACAATTCAGTTTAATTTGCGGATAAAAATTTATTTCCCTCCATTTAATATAGAAACATAATTTTATATTGGCTATTATGAATATATATTGGTCGTAAAAAATTCAAAAAAAACAATCCCTTTTATTATAAAATTTTAAATTAAATTTATTTTTATAAATATTTATATTTTCAATATTTTAGTTAATATCCGAAAACTTTTAATTTGGAAGTATTCTAAATATTTAGTATAAAAAATTATATTATGATATACTTATTTAAATTCAAATTCCCTATCCTAAAATTTATTAATCTAAATTATTTTTTATAAGATAAAAAAAAATATATATTCATTATTTTAATATAATATTATTTTTTTTAAAAATTTTTATATTTTTAAATTTTATTAATATAATTTTATTAATTTAAACTTTTTTATTTTAAAATATACTTGAAATATTTTAATAAAAATTTTTATTAAAAATTTTTAATAAAAAATATTTTTATATTTTTTAAAAATAATTATTTTTTAAATAAATAAATATTAAAATTTTTTTTTTTTATAAAAATTATTTTTTTTTATTTTTTTTTTTTATTTAATTAAAAAATTTATTAATTTTAATATATTTAAAATATTTTTAATTTTTTTTTTATAAATAAATTCATAATTTTTTTTTTTTAATTTTTTTTTATTAATTTTTTTAAATTTTTTTTTATTTTTAATATTTTTTTTTTTTTATAATTTTATTTTTTTATTTATATTTTATTTATTTTATAAAACATTTTTTTTAAATTTAAAAAAATTTTTTTTAAAAATAAATTTAAAAAAAATATTTTTTTTAATTTTTTTTTTTTAATTTTAAAATTAAAAATAAATATTTTTTTTTTTAACAAATTTTTAAAAAATTTTTTTTTTATTTTTTTTTAAAATAAAAATTATTTTTTTTTAATTTTTAAATTTTTTTTATTATTTTTTATTAAAATAAATTAAAAAATTTATTAAAAAAAATTAAAAAAAATTTAATTAAATTTAAAATTTTTTTTTTATTTAAAAAAAAATTAATAAAAAAAAAATTATTAAAAATATTTAAAAATTTTTTTTTAATTTTATTCTTTAAAAAAATTTTGTTAAAAAATTTTATATAAAAAATTTTTTTAAAATATATATTTATTTTTTATTTTTTTTTTTTTTATTTTTTTTAATTTTCTTTTTTATTTTTTATTTTTTTAAAAATTTTTTTAATTTTTATTTATTAATTATTAAATTTTTTTTAAAAAAAATTAAAATAATATATAAAATATTTTAAACTTTATTTTTTTTTAATTTTTTTTTTATTTTTTTATTTTTTTTTATATTTTTTTTTTTTTTTTTTTATAAAAATTTTTTTTTTTTTTTATTTTTTTTAAAAAATTTTTTAAAAAAATAATAAAAATTTTTTTTTTATTATTTTTTAAATATAAAAATTTTTTTTATTTTATATTATTTTATAATTTATTTTTTACAAATTTTTAATTTTATTTATTTTTTATTTTTTTTTTTTTTTTTTTTTTTATTTTTTTTTTTTCAAAATAATATAAAAATTTAAAATTTTTGTTTTATTTTATTTAATTTTTTTTTTTTATTATTTTTTTAAAAAAATTTTTAAAAAAAAAAAATTTTTTTTTAAAAATTTTTTATTTTTTTTTTTTTAAAAATTAAATTAATTTTTATTTAATTTTATTTTTTTTTAATTTTTTTCGTTTTTTTTTTAAATTTTTATTTTTTTTTTTTTATTTTATTTTTAATAAAAACCCTAATATTTTTTTTTTTTTTATTTATATAATTTTTTTTTTTTATTTTTTAATTTTTTTTTTTTAATAAAATTTTTTTTTTTAATTAATATTTTTAAAAATTAAAAATATTAAAAATTATAAAATTTTTTTTTTTTTTTATTTTTTTTTTTTTTTTTTATAATTTTTTTTTTTTTTTTTTTTTTTTTTAATTTTTTTTTTTTTTAATTTTTTTTTTTAACTTATTAAATTTTTTTTTTTATTTTACCATTATTTTTATTTTTTTTTTTTATTTAATTTTTTTATTTTTTTTTAATTTTAAATTTTTTATTTTTTATAAACTAAAAAATTTTAATATAAAATAAATTTATTTTTTTTATTTTTAATAATTTTATATTTATATAAAAAATTTTTTTTAATTATTTTTTTAAAAAAAAAAAATTAAAAAAATTTTTTTTAAAAAAAATTTATTTAATAAAATAATTATTAAAATTTTAATTTTTTTAAAAATTTTATAAAAATTTAAATAAAAAAATTTAAAATTAAAATTTATTTAATAATTTTATTAATAAAAATTAAAAAAAAATAATAATTAAAATAAAATATATAAATTATATTTTTATTATTTATAATTTTACAAAAATTTATTTTTTTTTATAAATTTATTTATTTTAAATTTTAAAATTTTTATTTTATTAATAAAATTTTATTTTTTTAAAAATTTTCTTAAAAACTATTAATTTTTAATTTTTTAAAATATTTTTTATATAAATATTTAAAAAATAAAAAAATAATTATTAAAAAAATATTTTTTTTAATAAAATTTTTTTTTAATAATTTTTATTTTATTTAATCTAAATAAATTTATATATTTAAATTTTTTAATATAAAAAAAAATTTATAAATAAAAAAAAAATTTTTAAATTAATTAATTAATAAATTTTATTTAAAATCTTTTAAATTTATAAAATAATTTTTATTATTATTATTTTATAAAAAAAAAAAAAAAAAAAAAAATAAAAAATTTTTTTATAAAAAATAAATATTTATTAATTTAAAAAAAATATATTTAATTAATTTAAAATTTTTAAAAAAATATAATTTAATTTTTTTTTTTTTATTAAATTTATAAATATTAATTTTAAATTTTTAATTATTTTAATATATTTTTTTTTTTTTTTTAAAAAAAATAAAAAAAATTTCAATATTTTTATAAATTTTTTTTTTTTAATTTTTTTTTATTTATTTTTTTTATAAATTTTTTTTTTTATTTTTAAATTTTTTTTTAATTATAATTTTTAAATCTTTTTTTAATTTTTTTTAAAATTATTTTAAAAATTTTATTATTTTTTTTTAATTTTATTATTTTTTTATATATTTTTATATAAAAAAAAAATAAATTTATATAATAATTATAATTTTAAATTTTATTATTTTTTAAATATTAATTTTTTTTTATTTTATTTTTAAATTTTTTTTTTATTTTTTTTTATTTTTTTTTTTAATTTTTTTTTTTTTTTAATAATTATTTTAATCTTATTTAATTTTTTTAAAATTTTTTTTTTTTTTTAAAAACAAACATATTTTAAATATTTATTTTAATTAAAAAATTTTACACATTTTTTAAAAAATTTTTTTATTTATTCTGTTAAAATTTTTATAATTAATATAAATAATAACTATATTATATTTTTTTATATTATTTTTTTTTTTTATTAATTTATATAAAATTTTTATTTTTTAATTTTTATAAAAAAAATTTATTTTTTATAAATAAAATTATTTATAATTAAATTTTTTAATTAATCAAAAATTTTTTTTATTTTTTTTTAAAATTTATTTTTTTTTGTTTTTTTTTTAATTTTTTTTTTTTATTTTTTTTTTAATTAAAAATATCATTTTTTTTTTAAAAAATTTTTTATTTTTTTTTTTTTTTTTTTTTTTTAAAATTTTTTTTTTTCTAAAAAATTTTTATATTAATAAAAATAAAAAATAAATATTTAAAACTTAATTTATTTTTTTCCATTATTTATTAATATTTTTAAATTTTTTTTTATTTATTTTTTAAAATATTAATATTAAAAATTTTTATTTTTAAAATTTTCTTAATAAATTAATTTATATTAAATTTAATTTTAAATTATAAATATTATTTAAATAATTTTTTTTTTTTTTTTTTTTTTTTTAAAAAAAATTATAAATTTTTTTTTTTAATTTTTTTTAATTTTTTTATTTTTTTATTTTATATAATTTTTTAATATTTTAAATTTATTTTAATTTTTTTTATAAAATAAAAATATTTATTTTAATGATTTTAATTTATTTTTTTTAAATTTTTAAATTTTGTTAAATGGCTATCGATATAATTGGTCTTATGCAACCTTCTGCAAGAGGACACACACATATTCTCACTTGTATTGATATGTGTACTCGTTGGCCTGAGGCCATACCTCTGAAGAATACAACATCTGCTAGTGTTGCAGAGGCATTATGGTTGATCTTTTCGTGCTTAGGTTTTCTGCGTAAGATCTTATCTGACCATGGTGTTCAGTTCATATCTGAAGCTATGTCACAAGACATGAAGTTGTTAGGTATTGATAGATCGCTTAGTTCGATCTATCACGCAATGTCCAATGGATTAATTGAGCGTCAGAATAGGACACTCAAACAGTTACTGGGTAAGATTACGCAAGATCATCCTCAGGATTGGGACAGAGTCCTACCTTCTGCCCTCTTTGCGTATCGCGAGGTGCAAAACGAAGCTACCGGTTTCTCTCCGTATCAATTAGTCTTTGGCATCCAACCTCGCGGACCAATGTCGTTACTCCATGACTTACTCATTGAAGAGAATATCAAAGAGGAGACTCAATCCTCTTATGAGTATGTGATCTCTTTGAGAAAAAAGGATCATAGATGCATGTAGGTTAGCTACTGCAGCATCTGAACAAGCTAAAGAAAAAGCTAGACTTTTTGCAAACAAGTATAGACGTCTTTGCCAGCTTCTTCCCGGTGACGAGGCATATGTATTATTGCCTTCCAAAAATAATCGTATACTTATTACCTGGAGTGGCCCTTTTAGAATAATCTCTAGAATTTCTGATGTCGACTACATTGTCGATATCAAGGGCAAACATAAAACTGTTCACATTAATATGTTAAAGGAATACCATACACGTCCTGACTATCTTCAGTCAGTATTCCAGTCAACTGACGATCCTACACCTCCTATTCATCACTATACCACTTTATCTGTCATTCAAGAAGAAGATTCTTCTTTTCAAGACGTACCATTAACTATACCGGTGGCACCACTTCATCCGACTGAAAGTAGGAGTGATGTTACTATTTCTTCTGATCTTTCGGCTGATCAAAACCAGCAAGTTTCCTCGCTTTTAAAATCTTATCAGGATGTCCTCACTGACATCCCAGGTCGTACGTCAGTTATTAAACATTACATTCTATTGACTGACGACACACATATTCGAGTTCATCCATACCCTATCCCTTTGCACTTTTGTGCTCAGGTTGATAAGGAATTGGATGAAATGCTTCAATTAAATATAATTGAACCTTCAACGTCACCATATTCTTCCTCTATGGTGATCATCAGAAAAAACGATAACAATATTCGTCTTTGTGTAGATTATAGAAAGCTAAACAAGGTTACACAATTTGACGCAGAACCATTACCTTTGTTAGAAGATTTATTAGTTAAACTGTCTGACTCTATTTTCTTTTCTAAATTTGACCTGTCAAAAGGATATTGGCAAGTCCCATTGACAGAAAATGCAAAGCCACTTACTGCCTTCTCGACTCCTCGTGGATTATTCCAATGGAATTTTATGCCATTTGGATTAGTTAACGCACCCGCCACTTTTGTGCGTATGATGCGTCGCATACTGTCTCATCGTCCCGATGCCATTGCATACATTGATGACATTTGTCTTTTTAGCAAATCATGGGATGAACATGTTCAAGGATTGAACACATTACTGTCCACGTTACGGTCATTTAACCTAACAGCTAAACCATCGAAGGCATTCGTGGGTTTTCACGACATATCGTTTTTAGGCCACCGTATCGGTCATGGTAAATTATATACTGAGGACAGTAACGTCACAAAAATCCTGAACATTACAGGTCCTAAAACAAAGAAACAAGAACGATCTTCATTAGGTCTCATTCAATTTTATGGTAAATTTATACCCCACTTATCTACCATTACTGCTCTTTTCTCTTCATTGTTGAGGAAGAACATCAAATCGCGTTGGATTCTATCAAGAATTTTTTTTCCAATGCTCCGATTTTAATGCTACCTAATCCAAACCTTCCTTTCATCCTTTGCAGTGACGCGTCTAATTACAGAATAGGGAGTGTACTACTTCAAGAATACTTAGGTACCTTGCATCCAGTGATGTACGTGTTGAGAAAGTTAACGGCAACGGAGCAGAAATACTCGGTTCTGGACAAGGAACTTATAGCGTTAGTTTGGTCAATTACCAAACTTAAGCGTTATTTGTTGGGATCACACTTCATTGTTGAGTCTGATCAAAAAGCACTCACTGCTCTCAACACTAAGGACGTCACGTCAGCGAAATCCACCAGATATGCAATATTTTTGCAACCTTACAGTTTTACCATACAAACTTATTGGAATATGATATGAAACTGATAGACCCCACACCTGTTTGTATGAAAGCATATTCGATTCCTTTTGCTAAGGAGAAAGTCTTGAAGGAAGAGATAGACTATTTGTTGAAGGAGGGAATAATTTCACACAGTGAATCTTCGTATAGTTCCAGTGTGGTACTCTTAAGGAAACCCTCTGGAGAACATAGACTCTGTATAGATTACAGGAGACTGAATGCTATCACAGAAGGTCAGGTGGATCCATTGCCAGATACAAATCAGTTGTTTGCCAGGCTAAATAAAGCTAAATATTTCTCAAAAGTGGATCTGAGTAAAGGATACTATCAGATTCCAGTAAAGCCTGAGGTTAGACCATACCTAGCTTTTAGTACCTCAGAGGGACACTATGAGTTTAACAGATTGCCATTTGGATTGAAGAATGCGCCTAGTGTCTTCTCTAGAATGATGAGAAAATTGTTGGATCCTCTGAATAATCCATGCATCACAAATTTCATGGATGATATCCTTATAGCAACAGAAACATTTGAGGAACACATTGACTCTCTGAACATGCTGTTTAATCGACTTAGAGAAGCGAATTTAACAGCCCGACCAACCAAATGTTGCGTTGGATGTAAAGAATTAGAATTCTTGGGGGACACAGTCCATCAGGGAAACATGAACCCAGACCCCAAGAATTTAGAGAAACTAAAGAAAGCTCCGAGGCCACAAACAAAGAAAGACGTGAGATCTTTTGTCTCATTATGTGGTTTCTACCAAAAGTATATCAAAAACTTTAATTCCATATGTGCACCGTTAAATGATTTGACACGCAAAGGAAATCCAGATCGAATTACATGGACAGCACAATGTGAATTGGCATACCAGGAATTGAAAGAAAAGCTCACAAGCAAACCTATTCTGAAATTACCTGACTTAAGTCAAGAATTCATTGTAAGAACGGATGCCAGTAATATCGGGTTAGGTGCGACCCTGTTACAGAAATCAGATGCACTAGATGGGGAATTAACCCCAGTGGCATATGCTAGCAGAAAGTTGAACAAAGCTGAAACCAATTATTCAACTAGCGAAAAAGAATGTCTTGCAGTAATATGGGCGATCAAGAAATTCAATATTTATCTGTATGGGAAGGCATTCAAGTTGCAAACGGATCACAAACCCTTGTCGTTTCTAGCGCAGGCTAGGCATGAAAATTCGAGGTTACTCAGATGGTCCTTACTTTTGCAGCCATTCCAGTTCAGCATAGAGTATATTTCTGGAAAAACTAACCTGGGAGCGGATTTTCTAAGCCGTCATCCGTGTGATGAAAATCACCGTAAGCACCAGGAATAATATTAAATTTCTCTATGTGTATATAGAATTATAGACTGACATATAAGGTCTGTTTTAAGTGGGGAGAATTTGTCGTGAGAAATTCTAAATCCACATATATAAATTAAAAAGTAAATGTAAAGCCTAACGAATTAATTCAATAAAAGGAAAGAAGACTGATAAAGAACAGTGCCGTCACTATAGCGTACGCCTGTGTTATAGTACGTCATGCTAGTTAAACAAGAAAATCCCTTTCTATGCTCCGTCTGCATAATTGTAACGCTTTCACGTTGATAGTAAAGCCTACAGCATCATACACGCGTTTCTAAAAATAAAACTAGTACTGTGTTTCTTAGAAAACCTTGAGATACGCAAGATGCTTAATGACCCAGATATAATACTAGCATTAATTAAATTATACACACTACGTTAACCTAAAAGGACAGACGGACTTAGGATAGAGAGAGAGAGATGTACGGAGGAACGCATGCAACACTAACACGCCGTCTCGCGATGTAAAATTAATGCCACCCCCAAGTGAAAGGCATGCAAGCTTGATTTTTTTTTCAAATAAACAGTGACAAAAAACACTACCAATACGAGGGTCAGGTTTTGGAAACATGTTTAATGCTTATTAGGAAACATGACACAATACTGTTTTCTGTTTGAAATCCTGACTTTATACTGACAGAACAGTCGAAAATGCAGGACAGGTGGCGGTTCTAAACATAAAAAAACAAATACACGACTATCCTAGAAAATACATATTTTGAACGCAGCCACTTAGCTTCCTTAAACTTATATATTTGGGTACCTTAGGTCTTGCTGACAAAGAATATGTTTGGTGTTAAGCAATTAGTCTAATAATTAACAAATTATAGCCAAAATACTATAGTGAGGTTGTCAGACAACACGGGATCATTTTTGCTCATAATGGCGTGTTTGGACACTGCTTTAAAAAAAATGAGGCCACCACGTTAAATCCGATTTGATTGGCTAGAATAATATGTAAGGCGAAACATGATTAGTCGATTGCAAATACTAATTTTGGTTGTTACTAGAAACGATAGGAAGGGTACATTTTTTCAAAAGCTTTTGTAAACATGGTCCCATTGGCTAGACCATTTGATATAGTCAATTAGGAGCGTCAGTTCAGTGCCACTTTTTGAAAATCCAATTTGTAAAGCAAGTGCGTTGAGATCCAGCTCATATTTTTCTAAATAAAAGCCTGGGACAGAGGCAGATCGGAATTGTGCCATAACTCATCGCCAGTCAACGTATTTGTTTAATATTTCCATGAATTGTGGTAAGCTAGACCTATTTGATATCTTGTTGATGAAAATTGAATGTGAATTGATAATTTATGTCTATATGTGTGTGGTTCAGTAACAATAAACAGAGGCAAAACCGCGATATGGCTCCACCATGAATAAAACTTGTCGGAGAGGAATATATCTGCATGGGATGGCCAAATAGTACTATGACACCTATCTTATTGAATAGAAGGAAATAATGCTGGAATTGCAGAAGCGTTGTAACCATTAGGGAGAGGAATACTGGTGTATATTGTTCATGAGAAGCTAACAGTTGGCCTACCGCGCTGAACTCGGTGTTTGTTATGTATTGTGCTTCAATGTGGAAATAGATTATAAATTAGTTCTGAAGGGAGGTACAACCTTCTTGTTTCAGGGACCGTGGTACTAAACTATTAAAGCAGCACCTGGTCTGAGTTTTGCTGAATCCAGAGGCTGATAGCATACTCCTTGGTCAAGATAGCGACCAGTGTTGTTTCTCAAGAATACGGTGAAGCAAGCGAGCAGAGGAGACTGTTTCCTGCCGCCCACACAGAAGTTAAGATTCGTTGGCCAGAGCAGCTCAATCTTGTGTACCCCCCCCCCTCTAAAATTGACTGTATATTAAATAAAGAGGGACACTTATTTGTTTCGAATGACAGGAACTGTGAACTTTTCCAATACTATTTCCACCAGAAACAAACACTTGAAGTCATGATGACAAACAACCACCTAGCTTGAAAAAGCCAGTATTACCTCATAGTACTACATCACAACTTACCCACATATTGTAATAATAATAATATATGTCAATACAAAGATCATATCTATAAATTTTGTACATACAACTTGTAATTACATTTGATTGTGATTCCTGGTTCACTTTGTAGTTGAATCAGGATATCTATTATTGAAAGGAATTAATACATAGTTTACAAGTTACACTTGACTTATTAAGATAGTCTTATAGAGTGTTCTACGTATGTGAGTGTCACAGTGTTGTAAAGTATTGTGGATTAAATTAAATTGTTTTTCTGTCTGTTGGTTGTTGTGAACATACACTTCATCCCTATCATACCCTAGACATTCAACGTAGTCATCACAATATTCCAGAATAATTCTGACGGAGGTCTAAATGTGGTAGCAAAGTAAGGTCATCTGTAATACACCACACTTATTAGATACAGATACCTTCACAGCTGATCTCAGCCAGTACACTAAGTCCCCTATAAATATTTATAACATCCCACTTAACCACAATCATATTCCCAATATGCCTCTGTGGACATGTAAACGGGATTCTTTACCCTTTTTTACCCTCCCTATTCTTGCATGAAGGCATATCTGGAGTCATCCTTATATGACCACCAGCTATGCACAATGCTACAGTATATGTATGTGGAAGTGACCCTATGTATGTGAGGCTAATTACATCCTCATTAACTCTTGAAATCATCCACACACTTCCAGGGATTCCCCCTGCGGTGAAACTTGTTGAGAACCCAGGATTGCACACTAGGCTTGGAGAAGTCACTTGAGCCCAGGCATAATTCTCTGGCTTTTACTTGGTTGACTGCATGCAGAAGGATCTCATTGTGGACCAAATGATTGGCAGGGGAAGCTGAGAAGTGGCTCTGTGCTGGACATGACAATTCCTTGGTAGATCCCAGAACCAGAGTACACACAGCTGTTTGCGCCTTCTAAAAAGTCGCTACTTTAGTTTTGTGCCCTTTCTCTGACCTGAAAGCAATAAATCTTGTTAACCGGCGAACACATAGATCATTTACGTTGGTGGGAAATATCAGCTGACTTTGGCGTGAAAAGTAAACCAGCTTAAGTGCATTCCTAATAATTGCAGGACTAAAGTAATTAACTAGAAAATAACTTCCTGCAAAATACTATCGCGCTGTGGATTTTTGTTGCTTTTTTCTTATTATTTGCTTTGTGAAAGCCGTTACAAAAGAGCATCATCATTTGAGGAAAATATTACCGAGGGTAATGGAATTTCTTTTTAAATATCTTAAACTCTAAACAGCCTAGACAGTTTTAAATTATAAAAAAATGTTGAAGAGAAATGACAGATTTTCTTCACTTAATTTCATCTTTGCAGCGCACCGCGTTAATGTAGTGTAGTCAATTTCATCAGGTCAGAGATGACAAAAACAGAAACACGAAGGGGAAAAAAAATATTGACAAGAGAGATTAGGCACGAATGGGTGCTTGTGGATATGAAAGAGTTTGTGGGAGATGATGAACGAGGGCTAGAGACACCATTGGTAAGTTTTAACAATTTATGTGGTTTTGTTTGTGGGCTCTTCAGTGACTTCAAGAGGGAGGACTTATTAACGCGGCATAATAATTGTATACCAGAAGATCAAGTATGGCTTAAAATTGGAGGTGATTATCAAAAAGGAAGTTTGGAAGTTACATTTGCTACAAATTTCTCCATCTGTCAATGTACAAATCCCCCTCAGGAAAAAACAAAAGCGTGAATGATATAAGAGAGACATTTTGAGGCCAGGGCAGATTTATGTATATTCAGCGTGTTTGTGTATATATAATATTGTGAATGGTAATAGTCATATCTCTGATATTTTGTACGTATTCATGTAATAAATTATATCATTATTTTGTTTTAACATAATATTTTCACATTTTTATTTACAATGTACAGCATCAACAATGTTACTTTATAAAAAAAAAAAAATCAGTATTAGTTTATGTCTACGCACTCTGTATAGTACAAGTAATAGAAATTTAGCCAAGGTTAATTACTTGTCAGTTCATCTTTTGATAATTCCTATTTGAAGCATGCTGCTAAAAAATTTCAGCAATGACCGTTTTCTATAAAACATTTATTTTATGTTAATGTATAAATTGAGTACAGTTTCTGTATTCTGTTAATGTCATTGCATAACAATGATGACATATTAAAACTTGAAAACAATTACTTTTTGCACTTTTTCAGACTCTCATATCTTCTGTTGTAATTATAGTACAATGGTAGTTTTTAACGAGAAACTTAGAGTAACATACTATCACCAAAAGCCGCATTAAAACTGGAGTTTCCAACAATAAATTTGCAGCGAAGGTTTAATTACCCCATATCGAATGTTTAGAGCGCTAGGACTGGAATTCGTGAATGTCGGTAAGAATTTGACCCCGTGACCACACGGTGGCAGAAAGGAACACAGGTAACTAAAAGCATGCTTACAAACTGCCGTGTACAGTATTTTAGCTCTGCATTGTTGGAAACCTCCCTTGGATGGCGAGGAATGCACAATATGCCTCACACTCCTTTCTCCAAGCTTGGGACCAGATGCGACGATCCTTTAAATGCAAGCCAAGCTGGAGAAACTAGAGCTCATGACTTCAACTCAGCACATTTCAGAATGGCAGAAGAGCCACAGGAAAATCCTAGATCTACAGTGTAGATAATACCAAGGAGTCTTCAACTTGGTATTGGCTGCTAAAGAGTGAGAAGCTCAGCAGCCCTAGTTAAACAACAACAACCTTCCCTATTCTCTCCCTATCTTGACATTTGTTCATATAAAATTAGTTGGATAAAATTGAAGCAATAACATTTTTTAAAAAAGGAATCAATCACTCTGTTATCCCATAGTAATAAGTGGCATAGGGGAGTGATATGTTAGAGACCTCATTTATACTGGGTCTCAGCTTTATGATGTGGAAATTACCAGTTTGCTTCCTTGCTACCTTTGCCTTCCCTAACACACAGCAGCAGTCAGGTACCCACTTATGCAGCAAGGTAGACTGCAGCATGATGTGACCTGCATTCGAATCAAGTCTCTTTGTCTTGAGAACCAAGCTCTAATCACAATTATAAATTTATAGTGATAAAATGTTATTTCCCAACAAACGTGCTTACACAACAGTACACAACTTATTTGAGTGGTCCCCTTCCATCTACGGTGTTTATGCCACATCCTTGGTATTTGTGGAAGGACAAAGTGACAAATGTCAAGATGCTGGCCTTAAACAGAGCAGACTATGCTGGCTTGGCTATGTATGCTGCATGGAAGATGGTCTCATCCCCAAAGATATTTTCTACAGACAACTGGCAGATAGCAAAAGAACAGTCAGACGACCACAGCTGAAGTTCAGAGATGTGTGCAAGAGAGACATAAATCCAGCAATCTGGGAGGATGAAGCTGCCAGTTCCACCAAGTGGTGATGCTCCCTATGGCACCAACTCAAATTGGGCACAAAGAAGCTCTCTCACAACAAGCAGAAGAGAAAAGAACACACCAAAATGAACACCAAGCCAAAAAAAAAAAGCTGAGGGCTAACATCTCAGGCACCCATTCCTATGATTATTTATGACTGAAGGTGGCTTTTACTAAACTATATTTCATTGGTCAGTATAAAGATACCGGCTTTTGTTTTAAAAATGCAGAACTGAGGGACGGACATATTCAAAGCCCACAAATATATGTACATAAATATATGATTTTTATATAATTAAATGTAACACAAACTTTGAGAAACTTAACAAAGCACATCAACAGATATAACACTCAAAGATATGATATTCGAGGGTTGCTCAGAAAGTAATGCCCCACATTTTTTTCTCAGAACCTATTTATACACAAAGTATGAAATTTACGCACTGTATAACTGGATGTATCCTTTACACATGCTATTTTTCCACATAATCTTCATCCACTTCTATGGCCTTACGCCAGCATGAAACAAGGCATGCATGCCTTCCCTGTACCAGCTCATTTCCTGTTCATGTAGCCATGTCCTCACTGCACGAATCATGCTCTCGTCATCTTCAAACCTTGTCCCGCACAGTGCATTCTTCAGTGGCCAAAAAGATTAAAATCGGAGGGTGCCAGATCAGGACTATAGAGCGCTGTTTGAGTTTGTTGAGGGTTTTGATGTACGCATCCGAATTGATTGTCTCACCTCTGGGCATCACATTCACAAGAATCACTCCATCAATGTCCCAAAAGACGGTGATCATGACCTTTCCGGCGGTGGGAGTTGTCTTGAATTTCTTTTTTCGCGCTGATTGTGGATGATTCCACTCCATTGACTGCCTTTTCATCTCCGGCTCAAAATGATGCACCCAAGTTTAGTCACCTGTGATGATCCGGGACAAAAAGGCCTCCCCCTCAGCATCAAAACGCTCCAACAATTCAGAACAGATGGTTTTCTTTTGATGTCTGTGTTCGGTTATGAGACTTCGAGGAAGCCATATTGCGCTTACCTTCGAATATTCGAGAGCGCCAATAATTGCCATTGTACTTCCATTGCTGACTGAAAGCTGTATAGCCAATTGTCAACTTGTGATGCAATGATCCTCATGAATAATAGCATCGGCGCACTGCAACATGTCTGGGCTGGTGGCTGTGGCAGGATGCCTTGACCGCGGCTGGTCTCTCCACTTCCTGTTGCCTTAACTCTGTGAACCCAGTGTCCAATGGTGCTCATATCGATTGCACAACTTCTATACACAGCACACAAACGTTTGTGAATGTTCCCCACACTTTCTGTCTCCGCCATCAAGAATTCAATTACAGCTTACTGTTTGTAACACGTATCATACACAGACGCCATTTTCACAGATGAATACAGCAACGCTATCTGTCAGACGACCGTGCAATTATGCACATGTACGCAGGAAACATCAGTGTTGTTACGTATAAATTTTTGCTTTGCTATCTTTATTCTGGGATGAAAAAAACAAATTGGGGGCATTACTTATTGAGCAAGCCTCATATCTCTCTCTCTCTCTATATATATATATATATATATCTCCAGACTGCACTGTGTATTTGTGTATGTGTGTGTATATACACACATACACATAAATACACAGTGCAGTCTGGATAAGTGGAACTCGCTTAAGCCAAATTTCGGTTATGTTGAAGCAGTTTTTGCAGGTCCCGACCAGAAGTCTTCGTTGGTAGAAACTCCTGATAAGCAGAATTTCAGATAAGGCGAAATATTTTAAATGACCCAAGCGGCTTCCGTTTATTTAGACAGCACTACATATATATATGTATATATATATGTATATGTATATGTATATATGTGTATATGTGTATATGTGTATATGTGTATATGAGTATATGTGTATATGTGTATATGAGTATATGTGTATATATGTGTATATGTGTGTGTGTGTGTGTGTGTGTGTGTGTATATATATATATATATATATATATATATATATATATATATATATATATATATATATATATATATATATATATATATATATATATATATATATATATATATATATATATATATATATATATATATATATATATATATATATATATATATATATATATATATATATAAAGTCAATAGATTCAATTACCTGAGCATGTTAATAACAAAGCATGGAAGATGCATCCCAGGAGAGAAGAGTAGAATAGCCCGGGTAAAAAGCAGTATTCTATCAAATTAGAAGTATTTTGTTAACACCTTTTTGTCAATGGAGGTAAGAAAAAGAGATCTTCAGTGTTTTAAAAAACCAATCCTGACATACAGAAGTGAGTCATGGACAATTAGTAAACGAGTAAGAAAAGCACTAGAGGCCATAGAGATGTGGTTTTACAGAAGAATGTTAAAAATACCATGGACAGCCAAAGAGTAATGAGAATGTTCTGAAAGAAGCCAATACACAAAGAAAAACTTATTTCACAAGTTAGACAGAAACTATTCACTATTATTGGGCATGTAATTAGAGGAGGAAAGCTGGCATATATCGTAACAACAAGTAAGATTGAAGGATAAAGATAGAGGCAGATAAAGAGAAAAGATTCTGGACAGTTTGACATCATGGCATGGAAAGAACTAGACAACAGAATTGATCAATAGTACTGAAGGCAGGAAGTTGTGGAAAGAACCCAGGCATGGTACTTGATGATGATATATATATATATATTCATTCATGAAATCATTACCTTTCAGCTTTCCAAGAAGCATAGGCCTTTAGCAAACACAAGCCAAGTCTTTTCGTTCTGTGCCATCCACTCAAAGCGTTTCTGTCTCTTCTCTATACTTCTCATTTCTGTCTCTTCTCTATACTTCTCATTTCTGTCTCTTCTCTATGCTTCTCATTTCTGTCTCTTCTCTATGCTTCTCATTTCTGTCTATACTTCTCATTTCTATCTCTTCTCTATACTTCTCATTTCTGTCTCTTCTCTATACTTCTCATTTCTGTCTCTTCTCTATACTTCTCATTTCTGTCTCTTCTCTATACTTCTCATTTTTGTCTCTTCTCTGTACTTCTTATTTCTGTCTCTTCTCTATACTTCTCATTTCTGTCTCTTCTCTATACTTCTCATTTCTGTCTCTTCTCTATACTTCTCATTTCTGTCTCTTCTCTATACTTCTTATTTCTGTCTCTTCTCTATACTTCTCATTTCTGTCTCTTCTCTATACTTCTCATTTCTGTCTCTTCTCTATACTTCTCATTTCTGTCTCTTCTCTATACTTCTCATTTCTGTCTCTTCTCTATACTTCTCATTTCTGTCTCTTATCTATACTTCTCATTTCTGTCTCTTATCTATACTTCTCATTTCTGTCTCCATATATTTTCTGGTCTTCCTCTACCACTCTTACTCAGGGCAGTCCAGAATAAGGACTGCCTTGTAATGCTACCAGCCAGATTTTTTAATGTGTTTCCATGGTGAGAAATCAGGTTGGGGCTTTTCTGCTTTGGTAAAGAGCAGAATTGTCACTGAACATAGAGCGGCTTAAAAGATAACAACTTCCAGCATGAGAATGGAGGAAGAGGCAGTTACTGCAGCCTTAAGATTGATATCTGAAACTTCATTAAGAAAGGCAGTCACTGTACTTGTAAGGCCTCTCTCCAGTATGTATTCTTTTTTTGTGTTTCAGACTAGAATACCAAGTAAACCCTCCTCCACAGAGATGACACTTGTAAGGCTTCTCTCCAGTGTGATCTATTTTATGCACTTTAAGACCAGAAGACTGTGCAAACAATACTCCACAAACATCACACTTGTAAGGCTTCTCTCCAGTATGTATTCTTTTGTGTTTTTTCAGGCTAGAAGACTGTGTAAACCCAACTCCACAAACATCACACTTGTAAGGCTTCTCTCCAGTATGTATTCTTTTGTGTTGTTTCAGACTAGAATACCGAGTAAACCCTCCTCCACAGAGATGACACTTGTAAGGCTTCTCTCCAGTGTGATCTATTTTATGCACTTTAAGACCAGAAGACTGAGCAAACCCTACTCCACAAACATCACACTTGTAAAGCCTCTCTCCAGTATGTATTCTTTTTTTGTGTTTCTTCAGGTTAGAAGACTGTGTAAACTCTACTCCACAAACATCACACTTGTAAGGCTTCTCTCCAGCATGTACTGTTTTGTGTTGTTGCAGGTCAAAAGACCGTGTAAACCCTACTCCACAAACATCACACTTGTAAGGCCTCTCTCCAGTATGTATTCTTTTGTTTGTGTTGTTTCAGACTAGAATACCTAGTAAACCCTCCTCCACAGAGATGACACTTGTAAGGCTTCTCTCCAGTGTGATCTATTTTATGCACTTTAAGACCAGAAGACTCTGCAAACCCTACTCCACAAACATCACACTTGTAAGGCTTCTCTCCAGTATGTATTCTTTTGTGTTTTTTCAGGCTAGAAGACTGTGTAAACCCTACTCCACAAACATCACACTTGTAAGGCTTCTCTCCAGTATGTATTCTTTTGTGTTGTTTCAGACTAGAAGACAGAGTAAACCCTCCTCCACAGAGATGACACTTGTAAGGCTTCTCTCCAGTGTGATCTATTTTATGCACTTTAAGACCAGAAGACTGAGCAAACCCTACTCCACAAACATCACACTTGTAAAGCCTCTCTCCAGTATGTATTCTTTTTTTGTGTTTCTTCAGGTTAGAAGACTGTGTAAACTCTACTCCACAAACATCACACTTGTAAGGCTTCTCTCCAGCATGTACTGTTTTGTGTTGTTGCAGGTCAAAAGACCGTGTAAACCCTACTCCACAAACATCACACTTGTAAGGCCTCTCTCCAGTATGTATTCTTTTGTTTGTGTTGTTTCAGACTAGAATACCTAGTAAACCCTCCTCCACAGAGATGACACTTGTAAGGCTTCTCTCCAGTGTGATCTATTTTATGCACTTTAAGACCAGAAGACTCTGCAAACCCTACTCCACAAACATCACACTTGTAAGGCTTCTCTCCAGTATGTATTCTTTTGTGTTTTTTCAGGCTAGAAGACTGTGTAAACCCTACTCCACAAACATCACACTTGTAAGGCTTCTCTCCAGTATGTATTCTTTTGTGTTGTTTCAGACTAGAAGACAGAGTAAACCCTCCTCCACAGAGATGACACTTGTAAGGCTTCTCTCCAGTGTGATCTATCTTATGAACTTTAAGACCAGAAGACTGTGCAAACCCTACTCCACAAACATCACACTTGTAAGGCTTCTCTCCAGTATGTACTGTTTTGTGTTGTTGCAGGTCAAAAGACCGTGTAAACCCTACTCCACAAACATCACACTTGTAAGGCCTCTCTCCAGTATGTATTCTTTTGTGTTGTTTCAGACTAGAATACCGAGTAAACCCTCCTCCACAGAGATGACACTTGTAAGGCTTCTCTCCAGTGTGATCTATTTTATGCACTTTAAGACCAGAAGACTGTGCAAACAATACTCCACAAACATCACACTTGTAAGGCTTCTCTCCAGTATGTATTCTTTTGTGTTTATGAAGATCCCTATCTCCTACAAATCCTACACCACAAACATCACACATGTAAGGCTTCTCTCCAGTATGTATTCTTTTGTGTTGTTTTCAGACCAGAAGACTGTGTAAACCCTATTCCACAAATCACACTTGTAAGGCTTCTTCTCCCATATGAATTCTTACGTGTGCTTTGAGACCAGAAGACTCTTGCAAACCTCTACTCCCACAAACATCACACTTGTAAAGGCTTCTCTCCAGTATGTATTCTTTTTTGTGTTTCTTCAGGTTAGAAGATCTGTGTAAACTCTACTCCACACAAATCACACTTGTAAGGCTTCTCTCCAGTATGTATTCATTACTGTTTTGTAGTTGTAGCAGGTCAAAAGACTAAAACCTACTCCACAAACATCACACTTGTAAGGCTCTCTCCAGCATGTATTCTTTTTTGTGTTATTTCAGACCTAGAAATACCTATCACGTAAACTTTCACATCCACAGCATGCACTTGTAAGGCTTCTCAAAAGTATGATCTATTTATGCCCTTTTCAGACAGAAGACTGTCTTTAAACCCTATCCACACTAAGAAAGGCAGTCACTGTACTTGTAAGGCCTCTCTCCAGTATGTATTCTGTTTTTGTGTTTCTTCAGACTAAAAGAATGTATAAACCCTACTCCACAAACATCACACTTGTAAGGCTTCTCTCCAGTATGTATTCTTTTGTGTTTCTTCAGACTAGAAGAATGTATAAACCCTACTCCACAAACTACGCACTTGTAAGGCTTCTCTCCAGTATGTATTCTTTTGTGTTTCTTCAGGTTAGAAGACTGTGTGAACTCTACTCCACAAAAAACACACTTTTAAAGCTTCTCTCTTTGATGTATTCCTTTGTGTTCTTTCAGGTTAGAAGACTGCATAAACCCTACGCTACAAACATCACACATGTAAGGCTTCTCGCCAGTATGAATTCTTTTATGTCCCTTCAGGTTAGAATAGAAGACTGTGTAAACCCTACTCCAAAAAACATCACACTTGTAAGGCTTCTCTCCAGTATGTATTCTTTTGTGTTTCGTTAGTTTAGATGATTGTGTAAACTCTACTCCACAAACACAACACTTGTAAGGCTTCTCTCCAGTATGTATTCTTCTGTGTTCTTTCAGACTAAAAGACTGAGTAAACCCTCCTCCACAAAGATCACACTTGTAAGGCTTTTCTCCAGTATGTATTCTTTTGTGTTTCATTAGACTAGATGAATGTGTAAACTCTACTCCACAAACATCACACTTGTAAGGCTTCTCTCCAGTATGATCTATTTTATGCACTTTAAGACCATAAGACTGTGTAAACCCTACTCCACAAACATCACACTTGTAAGGCTTCTCTCCAGTATGTATTCTTTTGTGTTGTTTCAGACTAGATGACTGATTAAACCCTCCTCCACAAAGATCACACTTGTAAGTCTTCTCTCCAGTATGATCTATTTTATGCACTTTAAGACCATAAGACTGTGTAAACCCTACTCCACAAACATCACACTTGTAAGGCTTCTCTCCAGTATGTATTCTTTTGTGTAGTTTCAGACCAGAAGATCGAGTAAACCCTACTCCACAATCATCACACTTGTAAGGCTTCTCACCAGTATGTATTCTTTTTAGTTTTATCGGAGTAGAACATTGTGTTTTAGTTTTATCGGAGTAGAACATTGTGTTAGCATTACACCACAAACATCATGTTCATAAAGGTTCTGTATTTTTTTACTCTGCATGTCGTTAACAAATCCACAACTCATATCAACCCTATCAAGATCACCACTTTTCTTTCGGATGTCATCTGACCTACTTTAATTTTGAATTGTGACCTTAAAATCATTCTGAGTCTCACCAATGATTGCTGATCTGTCATGACTAGTAATGGGATGCACAGCTACATCACTTCCAGTTGTTCCAGACTCATCATAATTGTCATTTATCAACAATGTAAAACTGGTATAATCATTCTTGCACAATCTTTCCTTGATGTTGATGCCCTGGGCTTGGTATGGCACATCTGAAATTATATGGGATTTAGATAGAAATAAATAACTAAGCAGACAATTATTAAATGTCTTAAAATGTGTAGCTCTATAAAAGACATATAGCTGAATCAAAATTTAAAATTGGGGATAGTAAGCCATTATGACAGCATCACATTTCATTCTATATCTTCAATATCCATTAGTAAAATAAATTGTTAATTTCCTTCATTATGTGCACAATTTTTAAAACAAATATTTACATTAATGTCTGCACAAATTCACTTTGTCTCTAATGAATGTTGCCAAATTTTGCTGAATGTCACGAGTGGACATATTATGGTATATTTTTTATAAAATTCACGTTAAATTTATTTATGGGAATCATGTCAAGATGTCTTGCAAACAAAAAAATTCTTTAAAAATAAAAAACCAAAGCAGCTTTAAAAGCAAACATTTCTTACTAAATTCAAATAACGGTGAAATGCTTTGTTTTTTGTTAATGGCAGAAGTCTTTAACTGCTCAATGTGAAAAAGTTTAAGGGCAAAGGTTAAATACTCTGCTGTATCAGTGTGATGTGGCTGGTACCAAACTGTATTGGCTACTGCTGCTCCTTTGGATCTACCGGTTGCATGGAGAGGGGGAACATGCTGCATGGGCAACTGCTTGATCTCCATATATATCTGTGCCTAACCTTACAATCTGGACAGGACACTCCAGCGTCACCCTATAAGTGTCGGCCCAACACGAGCAGTATCATTAACAGTTATAAGCTTCTTGCCCACTTGACATAGGGCATGGAGGCAGGGGTTACTTTCGACAGGGGGAGAGGTTCTAGGATCTCACTAGACAGCTACCACCTGCTTCAAGCTTGGCAATCCCCAATCAATTAGGTGTTGTCCCACCATTGTTAGCTTTTCCCACTGGGTGCATGGGGACTTAGGTCAAACCCAAACTGTGCACAGAAAATTTCACACCAAGCAATAATCACAAAAGTAACAGAAAGACATAAAATATCAGATTGGAATGTTGGAATGTCTGAAATATGTTGACTGGACTATTAAAAAAAACCTGCAGTACATACACGATGTCAGGAAGACAGCCTTATCAACGACAAACTTAAACAAATTCAGGTGGATATAGCCGAACTTCAGGAAATACACATGGCAGGCTCTGGAATGGTGAGTAAGAAGAACTATACATTTTATTATTTTTAGGGAAAGACCTTAATAAAACTAGAGGACACAGAGCAGATTTTCAAAAAATTCTTTTGAGGATTCCTTGGGAGAGCCCAGAACCAGAGCACAGCATTGTGCAAGCTCTACATAGTTGGAGAGCCCCCCCTGGATGACAGGGAATGCACAGTATGCCACCCCACCTATCCCCAACTGCTAACTTAGAACCAAAAGTGGGGTCCTCTGTATGCATGCCAGGCCAGGATAAAATGCCTGGGAAAGAGACTGGAGCTCAGAACTCCCTAACACAAAGTTGCAGGATGGCAGAAAAGCCACGGGAAAGACAGGTCTATTTTGAAGATAATGCAACCATATTTTCACCATACGAGCTCGGACGCCGCCTTGGTAAACAAGGTCCGCGCAGAGCAGTGACACCCCCAGGCTGCCTGCAAATAGTCTACTACTGGAAACATAAACAGATTAGGGATGAGCCCACTCTCCCATTGAAGAGGTGCTAAAGTCGTAGATACTGGGCCAGAAGGCACACCGGAAACCACAGTATCATGCAACTTGCTTTTTTCTATGGATGAGTACACCGTCAAATAAATCTCGTACTGGTGCTCACCCTGTGGAGCTCCACGAGGCAGGTGCAGTGCTAGGCTCTGAGCCTCAACAGAGCCCACCCTCAGCTACTGGAGGACCCTCTAGACCATCTTGTGGAGTCAGCAGACGGCGGAGGAGAACTACTGACCGAAACAAAACAGAAAAAGAGAAACCAAAGTGCCACTTGTCATGATGCACTGGAATGCAGAGGGAGTGAACAGCAAGCAGGCTGGATACAGCAAAAAGACAGAGCTGGAAAACATCTTGTATGAGAAGCAAGTCAGTGTTTGCTGTATCCAAGAGACTCACTTGAAAGCAGATCAAACGTTTAAAATAAGGGGATATCAATGCTTCAGATCCGACAGACAAGATAGACGAAAAGGAGGAGTACTTACTCTTGTAAGGAATAACATTCCTGCGCACGAAAGGAAAACCTACATGGACGGAGCAGAATATCAGCTGTTGCAGCTAAAGGTAGACAAGATGGAAATATAACTCCTGAACTATTACTGTCCAAACAACAAACCCCTGAGTCTCAGCTCTATACAGGTACCAGCCACCAACTTTATAGCAGTTGGAGACTTTAATAGCCACTCCCAGAGCTGGGACTATAACCATCTAGATCACAGAGGTGAAGAGGTTGAAACATGGCAAGATGATCACTCCCTAATCCTAGTCAATAATGCCACAGATACTCCTACCTTCTACTCCAGAGGATGGCACACAACTTCAACACCAGATCTTGCCTTCGCCACCCCAGATATAGCTGGATCTATTAGTAGAGAAGTAGGAGACCAACTAGGGGGAAGCGACCATCGCCCAATCTTTCTTACTGTCTAGAGTGTAACTCTCAGTACAGGCCCAGCCATTACAAGATGGAACTACAAAAAAGCCAACTGGGGTTTATTCAGGCATCAGGTGAACACGCTGCTGTCTGCCCTCAAGGTACAGAACAGAGACATTAATGAAGTGGCATACTACAAGCTGCAAAAGAAACCATTCCCAAAGGATGCAGATGTAACTACACACCATACTGGTCCAGCACACTCCAAGAACGTCAGGAAGCTATGGACAGGGCTAGAAAGGACGCAGAGTCTCAGCCTTCACTTGAAACTCACAACAAATGGAAAAAGGCTGTAGCAGAGTTTCAGAGAACAAAGCTAGAAGAAAAACGGAAAAGCTGGAGAACTAAAATGGCATCGCTGAACCCTGAGAATGATGGCAAGAAACTTTGGAGATTAGTCAAGTCTCTAAATGAAGAGTGTTCCTCACCTAGGCAGACTATCACATTGGATGAAGGTGGCAAACTTCTCAGAGGAAAACAAGCTGCAGACCTGTTTGCTAGAAGATACAGTTCAGAAAGCAACTTACCCATTAACATAGACCATCAGAGAGAGATAAGATAAGAAATACTGGCAACCATGGGACAAATAGATACTCCTGCCCCAATGAGGGAACCCGTCACACTAGGAGATCTACAGAAGGCTATTTCCAAGCTTAAGTTTCAAAAGTCACCCGGCCCAGACAAAATCAGCAATGAAATGCTGGTAAATCTGAGCTCAGCAGCAAAGACAAAACTGCTTGAGATATTCAACCACAGCTGGTTGAAAGGAACGGTACCCCAAGTATGGAGAGAAGCCATCACAATACCCATACTAAAAAAAGGGAAATGTAAGACCGAGGCTGCAAGTTACCGGCCAATCAGTCTCACAAGCTGTGTTAGGAAGACTATGGAGCGAATAGTCAACCACAGATTGAAATGGTATTTAGAGTCTGAGCAGATCCTGGTGCCGGAACAAGCTGGATTTAGAGAATGCTACAGTATAGAAGACCAAGTTACTTACTTGTCTCAAGCAGTAGAAGATGCCTTCCAGGAGAAGAAAAAGATCCTAATGATCTGGGTCAACTTCAAGCAGGCCTTTGACAAGGTGTGGAAAGATGGCCTTATTGCAAAACTTAGGAGAAATGGAATCCAAGGCAACATGATGAAATGGATCCAGTCATACTTGCATAACAGGAGAACTAGAGTCACTCTTGACGGTCTGCAGAGCAGAAAAGTGTTGCTCTATCAGGGGGTACCTCAAGGAGGAGTAATTTCCCCAACACTCTTCCTTGTTTACATCAATGACCTGGTGAAAGATCTCCCTGCTGGAGTGAAAGCTGCCTTATATGCAGATGACCTAGTACTCTGGTGCGCTGATGAAAATGTCACCACAGCAAATTATAGAATGCAGCGGGAACAAGACATGCTAGTGTCATGGGCAGAGAAATGGCTTATCACAATAAACACAGACAAAACCTCCACAACACTGTTCTCCCTAGCCCCCAAGGACAAAGCAGCTAACATACACCTAGGGACAACCGTGATCAAGGAAGAAAGCTACTCCACCTATCTTGGGGTGACATTTGACCAAAGGCTTACATGGAATAAGCATATTGAAAATGCAGAAGGAAAGGCCCGAAGACGACTAGGCATACTCAGAAAATTAGCAGGTACCAACTGGGGAGCAAATGAACGAACTCTAAAGAAGATTTATAATGGAGTAATAAGACCACACTTAGAGTTTAGCTCAGCAGCATGGTCATCAGCTGCTAACTCACATCTGCAGTCTTTGGACAAGGTGCAAAATCAAGCTCTCAGGCTCCTTACAGGAGCCATGAAAACTACACCAATATCAGAGATGCAGAAAGCTGCTGGATTACAGACATTGTCCCATAGAAGAGACAAAAAAAGCATGATCCAGATGGAAAAGTATAACAGTATGCCAAAGCACCCAATGAAGGCAAGACTAGATGATCTGGCATTGGGACGTCTAAAGCGTAGCAGCTTTGTGCATCGGGGAAAAAGACTTAAAAGACAGCATCAAGAAGACCTATCCATGAAGACAACACCACTGAAACCCACCCTATACCCTGTACCATGGGAGCAGGCCAGCAGTGCCCTCCAAATTAATACATCAGTCAGTGGTCTCACAAGTGGATGTGAGTATAATGATCTGCAAAAACGAACTGCTACATTGAGTATGATCCAAGAAAGCTATCCCGATCAATCATGGATACATGCCTATACAGATGGATCATCAACAAATGCTGTTAGGAATGGAGGTGCCGGTATCTTTATCTCATATCCTGACAACCACTATCAGACTAGGCACATTCCCACTGGTAAATTCTGTTCCAACTATACAGCTGAGGTTCAAGCTCTAGAGCAAGCTGCAAATATGATTTATAACACCAACTCTGACTGCCACCAGGCAGTCATCCTCACAGATGCACTGTCTGTCCTGCAAGCTCTCAAGGGTGGTAAACTCCCGCATCTGAGAAATGAACTAAACAAGGTAGCTGCCAAAAAGAGAACCATACTTCAGTGGGTACCATCTCATTGTGGTGTACCCGGAAATGAAAATGCAGATAAACTTGCAAAAAAGGGAGGAGAATGTGAACAAGAAGATAATGAAGTCACATACACTGAGAAAAAGAGAGCTATCCAGACTATCAGAAGAGAACAGAACCAACCCAACGACGACTACCACACTCTTGACCGGCAGGGACAGATAACTATTTTTCGTCTCAGGACAGGGCATAACAAACTGAATAAACACATGCACAAGCTACGATTGTCTGCTTCACCACTGTGCACATGTGGATTAAACGAACAAACTGCTGAGCATGTTCTACAGGATTGTCCTCTGTATGACCAGTTAAGAAAGATATACTGGCCCAATGACTCAACACTAAACTCAAAGCTATATGGAGCTAAAGAGGAACTTCAAATAACAGTCGAATTCATCATGAGAACTCGTCTGACGGTGTAAACATCAAAGATGCGATCGCAAGAAGAAGAAGATTACCGTACTCTTGTCAGTGTGTATGCTCCTACATTGTACTCTGCCTCAGAAGCTAAAGACATGAGAATCTAGCAGGAGTCATCAAAAGCACACCAAGCAAGAAAAACTTGTTCTCTTTAGTGGCTTCAATGCTAGAGTAGGTGTCGATAATGTTTCATGTCCATCATGCCTGGGCAAGTTTGGTATTGGCAGGATGAATGAAAATGGACAATGGCTCTTGGAGTTGTGTGTCCATCATGACCAACACCTACTTTCAGACAAAACCCCAGCGTAAGGATTTTATCATTGTCTTGACAAGGCTATAGTTAACAGCTATATTATTTTTAAAGAGGGGAGAAAGGATCATCCTGATGTTGAAGAACTAGAAGGACTAAATCGTTACCTTCAAATAGATTTTACAAAGGAACTAATTAAAGAACTGGGTGGACTTAAAATGCATCATAAAATTCCTTCTTCACATAATGCCATGAAAAATAAAATCCGTACCACATAATCAGTTATACCAGAATGTACTGATAGAAGGCAAAATTGTAAACATTGTTGGGCAACTCTAGGTATTGAAAAAAAAGGTAAACAAAATGTAGTACACACAACTCCTTTCTTTGATTGTTGAAATATACAAACTGCCTAGCTGAATACTGTACGTTCTAAAAGATTCTTCATATCTACTATTTCTTTATTCAACTAATCTGATATGGTTATGAATTTCAATTTAAAAATAAAATCTTGGTTTATTTTTGTTTTAATTAAAAAGTTTTCATTAGTGCCCAATTCAATATACCAATTTTAATTATTCTTTAGTTAATTTATTTATTATCAGATATTTTTAATTTTTTCAGAATATGTACATTCTTGGATAACCTTTTAAATAAAAGTACATTTGTTATATTATTCTAATGAGCTAGTTTTTTGTTTTTTTTAAATTCTGGAATATCTCAGTTATGTAAATTTTTTTCACTGGCTGGAGGCATGTACCGTAAAATCTCGCGTATAATACGCACAATTTTTACTCATTTTTGCCCGCTAAAACTCGGGTGCGTATTATACGCGAGTACTAAACATTACGTAATTTTCGATATCGAAAGTAACCTACATTGGAATGTCTGTCAAGTTTTTGTCACAATTTGACAGTGAAAATGGCGCAAAATTGAATGTGTCATGTGTTTTCATATGTGTCAGACATTGTTGCAAAACGCATTTCGCACTCTTGGTCTTCAATCTGTTTTGATATTAAGCTTGGTTGTGAAGTTTGTCATTTGATTATTTTGAGCCCTAAAAATGAATTTGAGAAAATGTTGTACTGCAGCAAAAAAGCTCTTAGTAGTAAAATATGCAGAATCTAACGGCAATCGGGCAGCAAGTCGACATTTTTCCATTAACGAGTGCAACATTCGATTATGGCGAAAAAATAAAGAGGCGCTGCAAGTGTTGCCTAGTAAGAAAAAGGCGAATCGTGGGTCACCACCAGATCTTCCAGACCTAGAAAAAAACATTATTGGAGTGGGTAGTGGATAGAAGGCAACAAGGCATCGGTGTTTCATGCATTGAAATCCAACTTAAAGCTCTGGAACTTATAAAATCTCGTACAGGCAGAACAACATTTAAAGCGTCATATGGATGGGCAGTGCGTTTTATGAAGCGACATGGTCTTTCAGTTCGTCGAAAAACTACTATCGCGCAGCATCTTCCATCTTCTTTCAGATTTTTAACAAATGTTTAATAAAATAAAGTCTTGAAAAATTATGGTGCGTATTATACACGAATTTCCATTTTACCAGAAAATTTTGGGCTAAATCAGGCATGCGTATTATACACGAGTGCGTATTATACGCAAGATTTTACGGTAATCTTTTCGAATTCTGTTATTGGTGTTGACTTCATGCCACCCGTTATAATTCTCATTGTCTGATTTTGGAGTCTGCTGATTTTATTGAGGTTTGATTTAGCTGTTGTTGCCCATGCTGCAATGCCATACTCTAGGACTGGTCTCACTCGCCCTGTGTTTAACATCTTTAGCACTCTCTCATCAGCACCCCAAGTTGTTCCAGCAAGTTTTTTTCATTATTGCCATTCTTTGCCTTGCTCTCATTTGGTTTCTGTCAACTTGTTTTTTCCAAGTCAGACGGTGATCAAAAGTAATGCCTAGGTGGTTTGGATTTTCATTTAAATGTAGATTGTCTCCGTTTAGCACTAGTTTGGAGCTTTGTGGTTTATTTGAGATGAAAAATATTGTGTACATTGTTTTTCCCTTAATTTATCTTCATGAACCATGTTTTGGCCCACTCTTCTAGTGATGTTAGTGCTTACTGCATCCAAATCTTTGCTGTAGTGATATACTCTTCAGAGATCCACAAGCCTAAGTCACCTGCAAAAGGTGGCCGTGTGTTATTTTGGGAATATTGTCTGCTATGTCATTTATGTATGGAAGGAACAGTGTAGGTGACAGGACTCCCCCTTGTGGGACCCCCTGCTCTAATATAAACTTATTACTAGTCTGTCCTTGTAGCTGTACTCTGGCAGTTCTATTCTCAAGGTAGTGGCCAATCCATTTGTACAATCGCCCACACACATCACTTCTGTCCAGTTTGACTTTCAATCCCTCTTTCAAACTTTATGAAAAGCTTTTTCTAATTCTACCCAAACCACTAGCATGTGTTTTTTCTCTTGGAAGGCATCTTCGATTTCCTGAGCTATATATGTAATCTAATCTTTAGTGGATGTGGGTTGTTTGAATCCTGCTTGTTGAGGGGTTAATAGGTGTTTACTTTCCAAGTGCGACATTAATCTGGTATTAATCATGTGCTTCATAAGTTTTCATACACAGCTTAGTAGGCTGATTGGTCTGTAACCATTTGGTTTTTTCAGATCCTTGTCTTTCTTTGGTATACGAGGAGCGGTCGAAAAGTTGTGCACTTTAGTATGAAGGAGTCAAGGCACGTACCTGGAAATTGGTGTGAACTTTAGTCCTTCTCTATGTATTCACCCCTCAAGGCAATGCACTTCTCCCATCTCTTCTTCACCTTCCTGATGCCCTGATTGTAGAACACCCCCGTCTAGGCCCGGAAACACGTTTCCAGTTCAGTAATCAAGTCCTGGTCGTTAGAAAAATGACGCCCATGAAGCTTTTTTAGTCTCCGGGTCATAGAAATGCACCCAACATTCATCCACAGTAACCAGTCTATGAAAAAAATCATCTTCGTCAGCATTGCAAATGTCCAACATCTGTGCGGATGTTTCGGCTTGATGCTCCTTTTGGAATGGCGTGAGAAGGCGGGGAACCCACCTGAACCAGTTTCCCGCCAATTTCTCTTTCACATGGCACCCCGCACGCGCCATGTACGCACGGGAAATGTAAACCAATAGTGTGTCTTTACAATGATAATTAGCAACCCCGCCTGTCTTAACGCTTTCTTAGTAAAGTGCAAAACTTTTCGACCGCCCCTCGTATGTATTAACAATGAAAAGCCAAAATAATACAGACCTGGATAACCTCAGAATAGTGCTTCACAAACTATGTCAACGATTCAAAAGTGTTGTGATCCAATGGATCCCATCTCACTGTTACATCAATGGCAATGAAGAGGCTGAGAGATTGGCAAAGGAAGGTGGAAATCTACCTCAGCCTGATGCAAGAATAACTTTTGAAGAGGCAAAGAGTTTTATCAGAATCAGATACAAAAACACATGGAATGTAGAACATCCAGGTCACATACAAAATGATGCACACTACTAGCTCAACAGAAGAGAACAAGTGGTAATCTTCAGACTCTGCACTGGCCACAAAATATTGAGATATCATCTATTCAAAAAGCTAAAGATAGGAACTACTGATCCGTGTAACTGTGGCGCTGACAAAATAAGTGCTGAACAACTGCTTCAAAGTTGCCCAACATATGCGAAACAGAGAAAGCACATACGGATGACACCAGTACCATTTGTGGAAAAGCTCTATGGAGATTCAAACAGCCTCAAACTGACGACTGCTTTCATTGAAAACATTCAAGTCTACCTCTAAGAGTGTACGAGGAAGAAGAACTAATGTTATATACATTATATATGATAATTAAAATGCACCACGGACTGAGAAGGATAGTTTATTAGTTTTTTTTTAAATATGTCAGGTTTTACTTTAAATAAATTTTTGTGGTTATGATCCACGGAGTGACATTATTGTCTACACCATGATACCCGCACTTAAATACGTTGTAAGGTACACGTAGAGGATTTCTATCACTGGCTTTTGCTTTCTGTGTTTATTAATGGCTTTTGCCCCCCCCCCCCCCCCCTCCTTTTTCTTCCAATATGTCTGGAATCAATACTTGCCTACTTTGTATATGTGCCCTAGAACTTCAAGGAAGATAACTAACAATCATTCCTGTGACCACCATAATTAAAAAGGCTTATAATAAACACTATTACACGGGAGCCGCGCTAGCGTAGTGGTTACCACACCGCTCTGGCGACCGGGTGATTCAGGATCAAACCCGGGCGACGGCATTTGAGGATTTTTCATCGACCAGGATTTGGACTGATTAACTCGAGACCTGGCGAGGACATTTGAAGGAGAGTCGTCGACAAGGGACTGGCGGCTCCTGAGCCGACCCAGCTCTAATGGGTACCTCTGAAATCGGTGAGTATCTGCCTGAATGGCGAGGGACACCTGTCTCTGTACAAGAAAAAAAGGGATACTCACGTAAAATCAATGTCAGGTTAGACATTAATAATAACCTGAGATTTCACCTCGAGTATTAGCGGGCGTACGAAAAAAAAAAAACTATTACACAATGTGTGAATTTTTATTTCTATTATTGATGTTTAATTTATGTTTATTGTTTGTTCAGTAAGTATTGATATATGATAATAAATTGGAATACCAGACCAGGCTAAAGGTTCATGAGTAGTTTCACTGTTCTCTCTATATATGGTATCTTGTGGTGATGTTCTGATCTTAGAGAGTTTTTTTTTTACTAAGAATGCAGAGTTTTATTCTCAGAAATCAATCAAATACTAAACAATAAAAATAATAATAAACAAATAAATAAAGCTGAATTTCATCTATAATATGACCATTTCATTACCTGCATCTTTACATAAGCCAGGTTGTTCTACTTTCTTAATTTTTGGTGTTTTTGTATCTATGATGTCACCTATCTGATCATGAGTATCACAGTCTTCAGTGTAGTTATGACCATCATAGTTCTGGCAGGAAAAGAATAAAATGAGAATTATTTAGTGATATTGGTACATACAAATGTGGTGACAGTTGTGATCTGTTTATGAAATAATACAGTAGCATACAAGTAGCTGTCATGTTACAAGCAGTCATACTCTCAGAGCCTTGGTGGGTTCATAATCACAAATCTGAAGTCATGTGATGAATGCTTCATTTGTAGAAATGATATCATTGCAGTATTAAATATTACTTCTATATATGACACCTTAATTCACATTCTCAGCAGCTTTACAAGCAAAAAATTATGGCATCATACACAGGTTTAAAAATAAAATAAGAAATAGGTATATTTAATTGGGATTTTGAGAACACTTTAAAAATTATGAGTTCACTGAAATGAGCACACAATAACATTATGACTATCTTCCCTTATAATTTTCTTAGCATGTCTCTGCCTAACAGCAGAAACAACATGATGACTGAGACATGCAATAATTAAAAATTGGAGAAAAAAACACACACACAAACAAAAAGACCATATATATCAACGTGCTTCAGTGGTTTAGTAGTGATAATATTTGCCTTTCAAACAAACTGGTTTTTTTCTTGGTCCACTTAAAAAAAAAAAAAAACTATTCATTTTAATTTATTCATGGAAGTGAAAGTGTACTGGTAAGTGGGAATATTTCTGCACTTCCATTAATACATTAACTACCGAATTGAAAAACACACTGTGGCCAAAATAAATTGTGTTCCCATTTTCATCCTGTAGGTGTTTGCACAAAGTAAGCTGTAGTTTTCATAATTGCTTACATATTTTTATGAATTACACGTCATTTTAAAGATAAATGAATGCACCATTACAGTAAGCACGCTTTGTAACTCTAATATTGGTTGCTGATATTTAACGGCCCTCCGATGGCTGAGGACTTGCAATATTTTCACAATTATAACTGCTTGCGCCCCATCTCTATCAAAATCACTATTTCAAACAATGTGCACACAGTTTTCACTCTTGTCCTCGTCGCTAGATCTATCAGTCAATTGTTGAAACAAGTTTCTAGCCTATTCAGCCGTTAGTCCTATTACTAGTTGCCACGGTAAACAGTTTCACACGATTTGGTAACTAACCCAAAACGCTGAAAAATGTGAACATAATATCAATTTTCCAGTGTTCTACGACAACCATGCTTTGAGAATTTGTTTTCCGGAGGCAACTTAAAATCTCGAACCAGACAAGAAAGTGTTTCAGTACATTTTTCTTTAATTTTATTACTAAAATTAGATTGACGCTCTGAGCGGCTCGCGGTCCAAATGATAGGATTTCAAAAGCCTGTCCTACCGGCTTGCGGTAGTTAATGTGTTAATGCAAATGCATTCACTGCAGGTGTTAGCTTAGTGCAAATTTTATGTTTATTAAAGTCACAGGGTTCTTGTGTATAACATTGTACACCATGTTGGGTAAGATGTATGTACTGATCACTGCGTGTGACAAAACCATTTTTGCAATGTCATGTTCTTGTGGCCATTGCTATTCAATGGCTGCCACAAAGCAACATGATGTTGATGATCTGCTATAGTGGTTAGCTCAAACTCTGCCCTTGTGTAGTGTTAGCTCTCAGTACTCTAATAACTTCATCTGTAACACGACAGCAACAGTATGATACTATAACATGTAGGATGATAAATGTGGCATATTGCTGCTCTGGTTTTCATAGTTCAATACACCAATGTATTTACGGTCTTGTAGAATAAAGACTCATGTAAAAATGTTCTCCTAATTTGTAAACTTCCAAAGCTTTCTTGTTTATTCTTCTGCATGTCTTTATCACTTGCAAATTTTCTCTCCCATTATGACCTGTCACACTCAGTTGAAACGATTCTCGATTCCCTTAATTACTGAAGTCTATCTACATTGATATACTGAAAATGTGATTCCAGGGTAAAAAAGAAATGGTGGCTATTGCAATTGACCTAGAGGATGCTTATAACAGTGTGGACTTTGCAACCCTAATAGACTCTATAATGGCATGTGGTGTAAACCCTTGGCTAACAAGGTAGATAGCAGCTGCCTTAATGGAGAGATCAGTTGCATTTTGCTTGGGGACATGGATATCAGAACCAATGGTCATTTATCCAAGACTACCCAAGGGTTCTCCACTGTCACCAGTACTGTTTAACATCTACACAGCAAAAGTAGCAATCTTTCAACCAACAGAACTTGGACAAACATTAACTTTTGCACATGACATATTCATGTACAGAACTGGTTCAGACAGACAGGAAATGGTCCAAGGCATACAAGAGACACTACAGGCAGTTTCTAAATGGTGTGAACAAAGTGGATTAAAGGTCAACCCCAACACGGCCTGTGTGATCTGGTGCTCTTTGAACAACACATAGAGAAAACAGACCTTCCAGACATCACTTTCACTGGGCAGAACATTGATAGGCAAGATAAGCTGAAGTACCCGGGAGTAACGTTTGATCATGGGCTATCGTTCAAGTATCATGTCGAACTGATCAAAGAGAAGTGCAAGCAAGGATTCATCATCATCTCAGCCCGTAACCGGTCATGGGTCGTAGGGGTGCCATGGTGGAAGCATCAGCAGACAGGGTCCTCCACTGCTCTCTATCCTCAGCAATGCGTACAAGTGTGGAAAAACCGTGTCCTGCCCATTCTTTGATGTTATCAGCCCAGGATTTTCTCTGCCTTCCTCTTCTCCGTTTACCTTCGACTGTTCCCTGAAGGATCGTTTTTGAAAGGGAGTCATGACGAGTTACATGCCCAAACCAGGCAAGCTTTCGACGTTTCACTGTTGACAAAAGTGGTTCTTGGTGGCCTGCATAGGTGTTTATCTTCTCTCTAACATAGACATTTGTTTTGTGCTCTTTATAGCAAATGCGCAAAATTCTTCTATAACATTTATGCTCGAAAGCCTGAATCCTTCGCTCCGTATCTGCTGTGAGTGTCCAGCTCTCACACCCATACAAGAGAATAGATAATACAAGTGATTTGTATAATTTGATCTTCACAGGAAAACTGATGTTACTTTTCCAGATCACATTCAACCTTGTCATGGCAGCTGAGGCCATCTCAAGTCTTGTCTTGATTTCTTTAATTGATCTTCCATCACTGCATATAGTGGACCCGAGATATTTAAAGGTGTTAACTTCTTCTAACGTTTGCCCATTTAACGTAATGTTGGTCGGAACATGTTTCTTATGGCTATTCACCAATATCTTGCTTTTTTCTATATTAATTTCCATCCCATACGTTCTTGTTACTTTCTCCAGTCTAGAGGTAAGGTCTTGAAGTTCTGATTCTGATCCAGCTATCAGATCAATATCATCAGCAAAACGTAGGTTGCACAGAGGTCGGCCTCCAATCGATATGGTTGATTTATAATCGTAGAGAGCCTCCTGCATAATATGTTCTAGATAAATATTAAAGAGCACTGGGGACAGGATACATCCCTGCCGAACTCCTACAGTTGTTTTGAAAAATTCTCCAATGTCGTTGCTTGCAAAAACAGCACTGCTTGCGTCCTTGTATAGTGCTTCAATGATATCTATGATGTTGGTATCAAAATTGAATTTTCTCATTACTTGCCATAAGCCTTCATGCCAGACTCGATCGAAGGCTTTTGTGAAATCGATGAAGTTATGGTATAAATCGTGTTGATGTTGGAGATGTTTTTCGATAAGTAATCTAATATTGAAGATTTGTTCTGAGGTACTTCTTTTTGGTCTAAAGCCAGCCTGTTCCTCTGACAAGATTTCTTCTGATTTCTGTTTTATTCTGTTCAAAAGTATCCTTAACATCACCTTACTTGGATGACTAATAAGGCTAATGGTTCTGTAGTTCTTGCACATTTTTAGATTTCCTTTCTTTGGAAGCGGTATTATTAATGACTGCGTCCATTCTTTTGGCCATTTTTTTGTACTCCATATCTTCTGGCAAATTGTTGTCATGATTTTTACTATATCTGGTCCTCCATATTTCAAGAGCTCTGCTGGGATATTATCCACACCCGGTGACTTCCCTCCTTTCATCGAACATATAGCCTCTTCCACTTCTTCCCGTAATATTGCTGCATTTCCGAGTTCCCTGTTTTCGCACTTAATGTTGTTTAATATGCCTAAGTCAGTGTCAAGTTTACAGTTATATAATTCTTTACAATATTCTGTCCATCTTCTCATTACAGCTGTTTTTTCATTGAGCAGAGCCCCATTGCTATCTTCTATGACAGTTACCCTGGGCTGTTGGGGTTTTGATAGTTTTCTTAATGTGTCAAAAGCTGCCTTGCTGTTACCTTTTATTAGCCCCGTATTAATGGACTCACATTGATCAGCTACCCATTTTTCTTTGGCCTGTTTCATTTTCTTCCTAATATTTTTATTCACCATACTGTATTGCCATGCTGCTTCAGGAACCTCTTTCTTAACCTTTTTCATTTCCCGCCGTGTATCACATATTTTCAGAATGTCATCTGTAACCCATGGTTTGTTTATTTTCTTTCTTTTACCAAGTATTTCTGTTGCTGATTCAATGAGCACGTCTTTCATGTTCTCTGTGATTGAGTTGATATCATCCTCCAAAAAGTTGAGAGCTGCGAATTTTCCTCCAACAGTTGCCTCAAAGATTCCCGCGATTTCTGGATCTTTCAGTTTGTCTAAATTGAATCTTAACTGAGAACATCTGTTTTGATTATAGTTCTTTTTAAGTTTAAGCTTGAGCGTCATCAATACCATGTCGTGATCACTACCAATGTCGGCGCCAGGAAAAGTCCTAGTCTTGGCTTTATTAATACTGGACTTGAATCTTTTGGATACAAGAATAAAATCAATTTGGCCATGTATCTCAGTTTTTGGGGCATGCCACGTTGTTCTTCTTGATAACTTATGAGGAAATAGTGTATTTGCAATGGTTAGTTTATAGTTGTTGGCAAATTCTAGTAGCCTTAGTCCTCGATCGTTAGTTTCACCTGTCCCAAATCTCCCCACTGTACCAGCCCAGTGACCGTATGCATCTGGCCCTATTTTAGCATTCCAATCACCTAACACGATGAGAAGATCTTTCTTTGGAATTTTCTTAATTGCTTCATCCAGATTGTCATAAAATGTATCAATTGCCTCATCCTCATAGTCAGTAGTGGGGGCATATACCTGTATGATGGAGATGTTCTTTGGATGTGCTGCAATACGAATGGTGATAAGCCTGCTATTTATTGGGGTGCAGCTGATGAAGCAAGGATTGACAGCCCTAAAAACAATGGCTGATGCATGCTTGGAACAGAGACTACTGTTTCTCCTGTATCATCAGCTTGTGATTTCAGTAATTGAGTATGGACTAGGAATACCCACACTGTCAGTGTCACAATGTGAACAACTGAAACGCATTCAAAATGAGAGGATGCGACTAGTTTTGGGCTGTATGCGTGATACCCTAATTGTGACAATGAGGTACATGCTAGGACTGCTGTTGATTAGATCCAGAAATGTGATGGCCTAGGCAAAAGCCTATATGCGGGCAAATACTGACAACTGACATCCTCTACATGAGAACGTAGCTGACATCAAAGAAGCAAGAATAAAAAAGGGGATGTTATGGATGGCACAGGCAAAGGTTACAATTGGTCAGGTAACCAAGGTTGAAAATATATCCATAGGGGAAGAGTGGAGTAAGTGTTGCGTACTTTTACATAGATGGCAGTCTCAGGTCCTGCCTGTGTTAAAAGGTTACGCACTATTCTTATGATAGGAATATTATTTGTGCGTATGTTTTATCACGCACGTGTGTGCACTATGTAGAGTATGAGAGACTCTTAGCGCACGGGTTACCAGCTTCTTAAGGGAATGACGTCAGAGAGAGCTGGAAGGGTCAAGCCGGACTGATCGTCCGTATTTGATTGTATTGTGTCCCTTATGTATGGGAATTATTTTCTATTGTGGATGACTGGTTTTCTTCTCAGAAGCCAATGTCAAGATGTATACGTAAGTCTGGTACCCATGTATTGATAAGTGATCTTATGGATGATTTTTAAGTGATGTCTCTACTCATTACTGGCATCTAGCTGGAGTCCTCATGTCAGGATTTCAAGAATGGACCAGATGAGCTGTTAGCTTCACTTGTAAAACGTAGTGGTAATCCTACGAGAGAAATTATTATTAAAAATGGATTTTGAAGATTGTATTACGAAGTGCCAACACCTCGGTCATGGCACATATTGGAAAGGTTAGCCAATGATAGTTGCTAACCTGTATTTATCTTGATGTAGGAACATGTGGATCTTTTGTTTAATCAACTGTCTGAGCAGTCTATGGAAGAAGTCAATTGAGCAGGACAGTATATTTTGGTTGTATTCTCAAGTATCATAAAGATGTATAATAAGTCCGATGTCCTTGTAGAAGGTCAACGGCTGATGCCTTAGTGACTATCACATAGACAGATTAATTGTCTGAACATTAGTTGAGTGAGGAAGAATATTTGTAATGGATTTTAACTGGAAAGATATATATATATCCAGCCATTATGAACATTACGACAGATTTTCACAGTCATGTATTCTTGTTGATCGTACATGCATCAAACGTATCGTCTACTATTTCGTATCGTGTTTGTATCCGTGAATAAATACATTGAACTTTAAGACAAGCCTTTGCTGAATACTTCAGTTGATCAAAGTTCTATTGACATACTTAAAGTTCATTTAGAATTCACGTTATTAGCATGAACTGGCAGTATTACCTACCATCGTCAACTCATTCAAACATAAAAGCAACCCAACAGCATGGCTGCCAAAGTGTGGTTTCAATTACACTGGATTCAGTAAGGGAACGAACTCGTAAAGTTCTACAGTATACTGAGATACGTGGATTTTCAAACTGTATACGTACTCCGGATAACGGTTGTCTCAAGGTCAAGGACTAAGTTGGACCTCATCTTTCAGTCCTCAGTGTCGAATATGAGCATTATATTACTCAAGAAGAAGTATTGCGAATTCTCATACATACACCTACGGAGACGAGGCATATTATTTTTTCTTGCGGGCGAGATAAGTATAAACGTAGAATCGTTTTTACACTGTACTGCGTTTAGCTGTGCCTCATCTTTTGATTATGTCCACATATTATTCATGTAAGTTGCTTGTTCTATGTTTTATGTTTATTGTGGGAGGTTATGTAAGGCGACTTACTTCGGAAACATACCAGTTTCATCACAGGTCCGTCGTAAGTGTTCTATAGGTTTATTTGCAGACTTCCCGCAGTGGAATGTTCCGACACCTGTGTGTCGAAGGATTCTAGGTCCACTGTGTCTGGTTTTCTGTGACACCTGACTGTTTAGCTGTATTGTCAAGTTTTCATTGTAGTTTTCGTAGTTGTTTTTATTCGTACCTTGGTTTTATGATGTATCTTGTTTGTAACATTCATCCATTCTCACCTTACTATCGTTTAGTTTTTTTTACAAACCTATGTTTATACACTGTGTTGTTAATTGTCTTGTTTATTTGTCTATCGCATTGATCGTTGCACTTTCTGCAAAATTATTTCTTATATTTTTCATTCTAACTTTTTTGATTTCTGCGATTGTTTCCATTTGTCATTAACTATCTTGTCTTGTCACTATTGTCGTAATTGTCTATTGCGTTTGTCTTATCATAACATTTCATTGCATAAATTATTTTTGTTGATTAATAATATAATTGAAAATTATATGATAATACTTACTGTTCTTGGACAGGAACGAGTATCACTCATTATAGTGATAAGGAAAATTAATCTACATTAATTAATTTTCATTTAAGAAGGAAAAAGTATAGTGACTACTTATTAATCATAATGTATTCGCTAGATTATTTTATTAAGCAGGCTAAAGCCCTTAATATGACTCCTAAATAGATTAATATATTATAAATCATTTGGGAAAAATCTTTTAATTGTTACACACAAAACGACGTAGGAGTGTGACGTCAAATGTAGACTCCATTTTGTTTTTGCGTACACATTTTCCAGACTTTCTTGTGTTCCAACCTACATTTGATCTCAATATTTTATGAGAATCGATAACGTATTTGTTTACTAAGGAAGGCACTTAGACAACTTGCTTACTATTTTATTGACTCGGGTAGTCATTTATATACTCGTATATACCTAATGGATATTTTGGATCATTTTCTCCGGGAGGGAGATAGAATAGGTAAATGGGGTTCAAGTTGTGAGGAATATGCCATTGAACATTTCTTACTTCAAATTAGCCAGGATCTTAAGGATTTTGCTTTTCTTATGTGTGGATATGACTTTTCACAAGAGAAAGCAGTGAGACTTGCTAACTTATTATCAACCATTTTTTATGATGAAGGAAAAATAACTACTCAAGACAGTAATGTTGTTGAGTTAGATGAGTTGAAGAAAACCATAACGAAACATAAGGGTAGGGAGATTGCCCTTACTAATGAGCTGATACAGCAAAAAGGAGAATATGAGAAGAAGTTGTTAGCAAAAGATTTTGAAAATGCTGAATTGAAAAATAAAGTGACGGTGTTGATAGCAGATAATAATGAATTTCATGACTTTTCTCTTAGTAAGAAGAAAGAGTTAGAGGATGAGGTGACCTCATTGAAGCAGATGTTGGAGGACAAGATAGGTAAGGCGAACTCTTCCATGCTTGCATTAACACTACTGCTGGAAGATAATGAGAAATGTAAGAAATTGTTTGAAAATTTGAAATTAGAACATGAAAAGTTGAAATCAGATTATGTAGATTTGAAAATTGAAAGTGAAAAATGGGAAATGGAAGCTCCCAATAGAAATGTTGTATCATCCTTGAATAATGGTTATTCTTGGAGTCACATTGAAGAAGAATACAGGAGTAAATTGGTAGCTCTCGAACAAAACCTTGAAAAGGAAAAGGCCAAAAATGTAGAGAGTATCAATAGACACTTGTTAGAAATCGAATGTCTAACTAACACTGCTGCTGCAGAGCTCAAGGTTAAAATTTTAGAAATTGAGGATATGGTTTCTAAAGAGAAGATTCTTACATCTCAGATAAATGACTTGAAGTCAGATAATGATAGACTTCAGCTTGGGACACAAGAGAGAATACGCAAAGCTCTTGTTAAAGAAAAAGCAACTTCTGATTTTACGATTACGAAACTTCATAAGAGATTAGATAGTCTACTGGATGTCGTGTTGGACAATAATATGTTGTCTAATAATAGGTCTGATAAACCTATTTTACGACATGCTTTCATTCCTAAGAATGAGATTAAGCTTTCATCACAACCTATGAAGATTGGTAAATCATTCCGGGGGAAATACAACTTCCCTCGACAGAAAAATACTGCCAATTCAGAAAACCAATCTTGGTGACATGATCAGCAGGCAACTGATCGTAAAAAAAAACTGTTAAGGTTGAAAAAAAGGGAAAGGATGTTCCTAATGAAAATAAAAGTTGTAACACATATGGGAAAAGTAAAACCAATAAGGTTGTCAGCAAAGTTTTCACTTTGCCCAGCAAGCAGGTGTCTACGACATGCTGTACACCTACACCTTTGCCTGGCGCAAGTGGTCATACTCGAGTACAAAAGTATGATACATGTAATAGCAATAATTCTACAGGCAGAAGTAATAAATATTACAATGTACCCAAACAGAGTAAGGCTACACATCAACCTTTTTCACATTCTTGTGACAACGGTACCACATATATTGGTACGGGTGCATATTCTTGCACCATCCTTGTGCAAAATCTGCCACAACGAATTACTTGGCAGGCACTGGGAAATTTTTTCAACTACACGGCGGACGATAAGTTCGTTCGTCTATTACCACATACCAATAACAGGTATGGTGACGCCGTGGTTACATTTAGAACCAATAAAGATGCTCACATGGTTATCGAGCGGAACAATGGTGTGTATTTTCATCACCATTCTCTCCGATTACGATTGGTTCCTGATTCTGCGTCACGCAGATATTAACCTACTGATATTGGAGTTGATATCACATTCTTTGATGACTCAGCCTATGCAGTCATCATCTCTTTTCTTTACTAATCATTGTTTCATTTCTTTTCTATAGAACATTTCTTTCTCGACTCCACGGGGCTTATTCCAATGGAATTTTATGCCATTTGGTTTAGTAAACGCACCTGCTACCTTTGTACGCATGATGCGTCGCATACTTTCTCATCGTCCTGATGTCATTACTTACATTGATGACATTTGTCTTTTTAGCGACTCATGGGATGAGCATATTCAGGGATTGAATGCTTTACTGTCTACTTTACGTGATTATACTTTAACAGCAAAGCCATCGAAGGCATTTGTCGGTTTTCACGACATCTCCTTTCTGGGTCACCGTATTGGTCATGGCTTGCTGTATACAGAGGACAGTAATGTCTCTAAAATTCTAAACATCACATCACCTAAGACAAAAAAACAAGTTAGATCTCTTTTAGGACTAATACAGTTCTATGCTAAGTTTATCCCTCATTTGTCAACTATAACTGCTCCTTTTTCTTCTTTGTTGAGAAAAGGGACAGCTAGCGTAATTCAGTGGTCTAGCGAGCATCAAATCGCGTTAGATTCAATTAAAAGATTTTTTCACATGCTCCAGTTTTAAGGTTGCCTAACAAAAACCTTATTTTCATCCTTCGTAGTGATGCGTCATCATACGGTATTGCCAGCGTATTGATGCAAGAATACTCAGGCATTTTGCACCCGGTGATGTACGTGTCGAGAATATTGACGACCACCGAACAGAAATATTCAGTCCTGGACAAAGAACTTCTCGCATTGGTGTGGTCTATTACTAAACTGGAACGATACCTATTAGGCTCACATTTTATTGTTGAAAGTGACCAAAAGGCTCTCACAGCTCTTAATACGAAAGACATTAAACCTTCAAAGTCAACAAGGTATGCTATAGCCTTACAGCCATACAGCTTTGAGATTCGTTCAATACCTGGAGTTAAAAATGTGTTTGCGGACTGTTTGTCACGCTGTCCAAGCGAACCTGTCGAACCAGAACAACTTCGAGAAATGGAAACGTCTCTACAGAAAATCGTTCAAGTAGAATGTGATGATCATTGAACTGTGTTATTTGCCTAAACTCTATACAGACTTCGTATGGATCAGGATTATTCGTACCGACATAACTATCAGGATATACTAATTGTTTGGATTGAAACATAACTTTTTAGATCTTACCATTTTCTTGGTACGGGAACACTGTTGTCAGTTATATACAGATATAGTCAATATTCATAATAAACATATTGGACTACGTAATGTGTTGGAAAATATTTTTTTCATCGTGCATGGAACATAAAATAACAGATTCTCATCTTTTATTAACTATTCTTAATATAACAGTAACACTTAGTAAGACTGTTAGCAATTAAATGAATTAGTAATTAGTGATTTTTTTAAATTAGGAACTATATTGATTAGTTAGAATCAATTTAAGTTTCTTAAGTAGTGGTATATTTCACATTTACTAACTTTAATAGTTTATATGTGTCTCCTTATACTTATATCTACCACTCATGGAACATGATCTTGATACTTAAAGATGATTAGTCCACCTTAGTAATGTTAGAAACATTAAGGTTGTTGTTCTCTTAACGCGTTTGATTATGCATTGTTTATTCACTTTACTTGTTTTATTTTCATTTTTTGGTTTAAGATTCATTTGTCATTGGTTACATATCATCATTGTTTTTCTTCTTTCATTTGAAATCAGGTGTTGAATTTTTTTTTGGGGGAGAATTTAGTTGGTTGTTTTACCATTCTTTTGGTTCTGATTTCCAACTTTCTTTGAATTTTTTTTTTCTTTGAATTTCACCACATCATACCAAAGTAGATCGATTGTGGATGTACGCTTTAATGCATGCTATGGTTCAGTTGCATTGATTTCCATTTAATATTCATTTTCTTTTTATGGTATAATATTTTAACTATGAATAATTATAATAAATGTCGATGTAGTTTGACTCACCTCTCCTAATTACTTAGAAAAAAAAAAAAGATTAATATAATTCACTTTTTTTTAAAGGGGGAGTGATAAAGAAACTGTTGCGTACTTTTACATAGATGGCAGTCTCAGTTCCTGCCTGTGTTAAAAGGTTACGCACTAATCTTATGATAGGAATATTATTTGTGCGTATGTTTTATCACGCACGTGTGTGCACTATGTAGAGTATGAGAGACTCTTAGCGCACTGGTTACCAGCTTCTTGAGGGAATGACGTCAGAGAGAGCTGGAAGGGTCAAGCCGGACTGATCGTCCGTATTTGATTGTATTGTGTCCCTTATGTATGTGAATTATTTTCTATTGTGGATGACTGGTTTTCTTCTCAGAAGCCAATGTCAAGATGTATACGTAAGTCTGGTACCCATGTATTGATAAGTGATCTTATGGATGATTTTTAAGTGATGTCTCTACTCATTACTGGCATCTAGCTGGAGTCCTCATGTCAGGATTTCAAGAATGGACCAGATGAGCTGTTAGTATTAAAAATGGATTTTGAAGATTGTATTACGATTAAGTGCCAACACCTCGGTCATGGCACGTATCGGAAAGGTTAGCCAATGATAGTTGCTAACTGTATTTATCTTGATGTAGGAACGTGTGGATCTTTTGTTTAATCAACTGTCTGAGCAGTCTATGGAAGAAGTCAATTGAGCAGGACAGTATATTTTGGTTGTATTCTCAAGTATCATAAAGATGTATAATAAGTCCGATGTCCTTGTAGAAGGTCAACAGCCGATGCCTTAGTGACTATCACATAGACAGATTAATTGTCTGAACATTAGTTGAGTGAGGAAGAATATTTGTAATGGATTTTAACTGGAAAGATATATATATCCAGCCATTATGAACATTACGACAGATTTTCACAGTCATGTATTCTTGTTGATCGTCCATGCATCAAACGTATCGTCTACTATTTCGTATCGTGTTTGTATCCGTGAATAAATACATTGAACTTTCAGACAAGCCTTCGCTGAATACTTCAGTTGATCAAAGTTCTATTGACATACTTGAAGTTCATTTAGAATTCACATTATCATCAAGAACTGGCAGTCTTCCATTAACACCATCAAGAACGACTCCCAACAGTAAGTCAGGAGAAAACTGGATAAAATACCAGCAGGTCATCATTAGTCTTGGCAGAGAGTGCAGAGCTTGGGGCAATGGAAAAGCAGAGCTGAAGATTAATCAGTTAAGTGAGCGTGTTGAAGATGATGACACCATTGTGTAACATTGATGGGTCTGTACTGCATGGTGAGAAATTAGGATGGGGCTTCTCTGTGAGAATAAAGGGTAGGGTCATTTTGAACAGAGTGGAGCCTACATGACAACAACCTCTAGCATGAGAATGGAGGTAGAGGCAGTTACTGCAGCACTGAGGTGGCTTGTCTGAAACTCCATCAACCAGGGCAGTTATATTGTCAGACTCTCAGGCTATACTTCGGATAGTTCAAAACAGATGGCTGTGGCAGGAATGGGAAAGATCAACAGAATCCCCAAGTCTCAGAGAACTGGTGTGGATCTACTGTCCTGGTCATGCAGAGGTACGTGGCAATGAGAGAGTTGATAGACTGGCGTCAAAAGTATCCATAGTGGGGACACTGGACATAGCTAAGAGAGAGATACTTACTTAGTCATTCCCCTTCTACAGTGAGGTGTAGAGGTTTGGACGAAAGAGCGACAGACTATCCTATCGGCTGTCTTCCTCCTGGCCTGGTTCCATTCTAGTCCTCAGTCCCTCAAAGATTGCCTAATGTTGTCCTCCCAGCGGACTCTGGGTCATCCTGGGGGTCTGGATCCCTGGCTCTTTGTTTTCAATGCTTGTCGTGGTAGCCAATCTTCTCCCATTCTGCAGACATGGCCAAACCATCTTAGTTGGGACTGTTCTACTTGGGTCTGCATGGGTGGGATTTTAGGCCTTGACATATCATCTGGTTGTGGACCATGTCTCTTCTTGTTACTTCAACCACCTTTCCCAGATACCTTATTTCTGAGGTTTGGATCTGGCTTTTGTGGGTTGTAGTCACTGCCCATGACTCGCATCCATTTGTCAAGACTGGGACATAGGTAAAGCGGTATACAGCCATCTTTATTTCCTTACCAACTTCTCTCTTGCTGTGGAATCCTCAATTTATGGCCTGAAAAAGTCTCCCAGCTGCTGCTTTTTGAGTGGCCAACTCTTCTTTGATGCCCCCCTTTTGATCTATAATAGCTCTGAGGTTTTTGAAGTGGTCGACCTTGTTCTCCCAGCTTAATCTGATGTCTTCTTTCTTCTCGTGATATCACCATGGATTTTGTTTTAAAGCTGCTTATGACCATCCCTCTCTTCTCCAGCTCTTCCTTCCAGACTTGCAGGTTGGATTGGAGATGTGCCTCTGATTTAGCAATCAGGGCAACATCATCAGCAAATGCCAGCTCTGAAATACAGACCTGTCTCATCTTCCAGTACCCCACTGAATACTTTCTTGTTCTCTCCTTACATGCCTTGATGACATCGTCCATGAGGAGTTTGAAAAGATAAGGTGACAGGATATCACCTTGTTTTACACCAGTGGTGGTCCAGAACTCTTCTGACTTATGGTTTGCTGTCCTGACATAATTTCTGCAAGTCTTGTAGAATCTCTGTATAGCACTAATCAGAGGTGCTGGAATGTTCTTCCTTGCCAAACAGTCACAAAGTTTACTCCAGGGGACCATGTCAAACGCCTTTTCCAGATCTTTGAAACAAAGATGGATCTCACTCTTATACTCAAGGGCCTTTTCACTCAGTGTTAGGGGTATGATTTCCAAGAGGTTGAAGAATGCTGGACTCAGGTATCCAATACATCTAGGGTTATTATACTATAGTTCATTCAGCAGAGTTCAGTGGAACGTAAGGCACAGTTTTAAACAGTATAAAACTCAGTAATGCCTGTTTGACGTTTTCACAAATGAAGACTTTAATCACAATACTTGGCTCCTTCAATAATTGCATTGACGAATAAGACAATGGCACTCATCAGCCAGTCTATACGTAAGTCTAATGTCTGTAGACTATCAGAACACTGTCAGAGTCATTTTGCTGAATTTATTATATATTATAATATACTTTCTTTCCACATCCTTTCAATGCTGACATGTCCTTATGAATTATGATCAGACTAGGCTCTATCAATTAGACTACCTAGCTGAAATACACATATAAACTCAGTACTTAAAGTACATATTAAGGAGCATGGTTTAACACATCCTTCTCCCAGGGAGACACGGTGCCAAAGAGAATGGTAGCTAGATCAAATCTTTGGTCGTAGCCCGGCAAATCACGTCTGCTAGAAATCTGCAGACAATGAAATACAACTAAAGCTACAACAATGATTATTTTGGTCCTCAACAATCTTATAGACAAAATGATTACCAGAATAGAGGAAATTATAGTCCTAAATCTAACAGGGGTAATAGATTGTTTCATAGGAGTAATGATAACAACCCTAATAATATAGGTGCTTGCCATAACAACAGTTATAGACAGTCAAGACACCCAGAACGTGGTAATGCTGTCATGGATATTAATACTAACTTAAATCAAAATAATGTGCCCATTGCACATGCAAACTCTTGAAGTGTCGATTTGGCTAACAGTACTAATTGTACTCAATGCAGTTCTTTGTTTCAGCCACAGAGTGTGCCGAGACTCCTGTGCAAACACCCTCTACCAGTCATGTCATCTGTTGCTACCACAGGATCCTTAGTATTAAATAGGGGTTTTGTAAACAATAAACTTGTTTCTTTGTTGCGGGACACTGGGGCGACCACGATTGGCATTCGTAGGTCGTTGGTAGACTCATCAGATTATACTGGAATGGAAGTGAAGTGTGTCACTTTTGGTGGAACAGTGGAATTCTATCCCACTGCAGAGGTATTCCTCGATACACCTTATTATACTGGTCGAGTGCTTGCTTGTCTGTTGAACAGCCCCATTGCTGGGATTCAACTAGGTAACATTCCTGGGATCCGTGAATGTTCCCAAAAGATATTGAGAAATGGGAAAGAGAGCACTTGATATCAGCTAATGCTGTTACCACGAGAGCACAAGCTCGCAAGGAAAGACTAAGTCATGTTGGTGATGATATTATTTTAGAAGATATTGCCAAGGATGATGAACTTATTAATGATGTCAGTGAAGATGATGATAATGTCAGTAATTTTGATCAAGGTAATGATGATGATCAGATCATTCACACTGATGAAGATGATGATTTGAATGTAGAATTAGTAGAAAAAAATTCTTTCATTCAAAAACAAAGAGAAGATGTCTCTTTGCAAAAATTCTTTACATTGGTTATGACAAGTAATGTAAGTACCAATAACTAAACAAAACATTGGTATACCTTAAACAATAATATATTGGTAAGGAATTTTGAAGATGGAAATTCAGTTTGAAAACAGATCATGGTACCACTATGTTTTAGACCATTAGTGCTACGACATGCCCATGATATTAACACTGCTGGTCACTTGGGTATAGCAAGAACTAAGCAGAGAGTTATCTCTCATTTCTTTTGGCCTGGTGTGATAAAAGATGTCAAGGTCTTTTGCTGCACATGTTTAGTTTGCCAGAGGGTGGCAACTAAAAGGCCTCAGCCAAATGCACCCATCCAGGCAGCGGACATCTCATTGCATCCTTTCGCAAAGATGTCTACAGACCTTATTGGTCCTGTTAAAACTTCAGCTAGGGAACTTAGATATGTCTTAACATGTATTGACATGTGTACACGTTGGCCCGAGGCCATCCCACTGAAGCATACCTCAAGCGATGACGTAGCGACGCTCTATTTTTAGTTTTTACTAGATTGGGGTTTCCCAAAAAACATTCATTTGGATAATGGCTCGCAATTTGTTTCCAAGGTCATGGTGAAAGTGATGAAGATGTTCAGTATAGAACGATCACTTAGCAGTTTTTACCATCCCCAAGCATCCGGGAAAATTGAGAGATTTAATAGGACTCTTAAACAAATGCTTGATAGTGACAGCTAGCTATCCACAAGACTGGGACAGAATACTGCCAGCTGTCCTGTTTGCGTACCATGAAATACCAAATTCCAGTACCGGTTTTAGTCCATTTGAACTCGTTTATGGTGCAAGACCACGGGGTCCCATGTCCATACTAAATCATTTATTAATAGGTACTGATATGAACAAAGAAGTTCAGTCGTCTTATGAATATGTCATAAACCTAAGACGAAAAATAATTGACGCATACAAAATAGCAGTGCAGTTTTCGGAAAGAGCGAAGTCAAAGGCTAGACTGTTTTTCAATAAAAATAGGAAACTGCGCCAACTGTGGCCAGGAGACAAAGCTTTTGTTTTGCTTCTGAATAAGGATAATAGACTATTAATTTCATGGAAAGGTCCATATACAATAGTTAAAAAACTACCGGATGTAGGTTATGTTGTTAGCATGAAAGGTAAAGAAAAAATTTTTCACATAAACATGTTGCAACAATTCTACAGTAGGTTACCACATCTTTGTCCTATCTTTGATTCTCTTGACGAATCCATTGATCATCGTTCTTCCTTGGCTGTCATCCAAGAAGAAATTTCTGAATTCGATGATGATTGTGAACCTATCCTATCATTACCAGATTTTCATTCTCTAGTGACAGAATCATGGAAAATGTTTCGATTGATCCTTTGCTCAATACTAATCAGAAAGGTCAGATATCTGAACTACTTCAGTCCTTTCCTGATGTACTTACAGATATTCCTGGGCACACTGATGTCATCGAACATGACATCATATTGATGGATTTCAGACCTATTAAGCTCAAACCGTACCCGATTCCGATCCATATGCAATCTCAAGTGCAAGATGAGATCAAACAAATGATTAGTCTAAATATTATAGAACCTTGTTGACAAGACATGATGATTTTTTAATCACAACATGAATAACATGCATGAAATAAATGATAGTCAGGTAAGATGAATGATTTTACAAACAAAAATTGAGCAAACTGAAGAAAAATTTATATAAACAGGACTACAATTACAAAATAACAGTTAACAAGACTTTACTGCTAATGGTCACAGGCTATGATCATTTCAGTAGCAGCAGATTCACACATCGTTGAAAGACCGGCCCTGCTATATGAAATAATCACCTACCAAACCCTAAGGACACGCTTATGATTCCATCGACCTGTCGAAACGGTATAAATGGAAAAGCATAAGTCTCTCCTACCACACACAGACTAAATACAATATAACATTCATTACATATAACATATATGCTGAAAAATTGGCGGCAAACAAGACAATGTATGTCACAATATGTATGAATCTAATAAATGTAACTTATCTGATGCCTGGCCCAAAATCCTCCTAGTTCCACGGCTGTTCCTAGCAGCACAGAGGCAACAGGAATCAAGACCTCTCACTAGGCCTAAAAGCAGAAAGCAGCTGAATTGATCCAAAATCCACTCGATTGCTCGATGTCAGAAAAATTTGCCATCCTCGACAGAAAATAGATGCAAACTTGCGTCTATAGATGCAGTTGTGATATATTTAAAAGCTTGCTCTTTGGGAACTTGCACAACAAAGAACTGTAGTGTAGGAAATAATTTCTGGCCTTCTCATACTCTGGAATTCCCAGCAGACGATAAACACGCTATTTTGAAAATCTTGGTTGACGTACAATTTTTGAGGCAATGGTCGGCTTTAAACGTGGAAAAATGTCCTGGTTATGCCGGTTTTAGGTCTCAAACTCCATACTGGTACAGCTTGGCTTCCCCATAAGTTAAGGGTATGATTTCCGAGAGGTTGAAGAATGCTGGATTCAGGTATCCAATACGTCTAGGGTTATTATACTACAGTCCCTTCAGCAGAGTTTAGTGGAACATAAGGCACAGTCTAAAACAGTATAAAACTCAGTAATGGCTGTTTGACGTTTTCAGATATGAAAACTTTAATCGCAATACTTGGCTCCTCCAATAATAGCATCAATGAATAAGACAATGGCACACATCAGCCAGTCTATACGTAAGTCTAACGTCTGTAGACTATCAGAACACTGTCAGAGTCATTTTGCTGAATTTATTATATATTATAATATACTTTCTTTCCACATCCTTTCAGCGCTGACAAGTCCTTATGAATTATGATCAGACTAGGCTCTATCAATTAGACTACCTAGCTGAAATACACATATAAACTCAGTACTTAAAGTACATATTAAGGAGCATGGTTTCACACATCCTTCTCCCATGGAGACATGGTGCCAAAGAGAATGGTAGCTAGATCAAATCTTCGGTCGTAGCCCGGCAAATCACGTCTGCTAGAAATCTGCAGACAATGTGATGTACTTCCTGTGTTGTCGTAGAAACGAAATGTAAATAGGAAGTCAGCTCACAAACCAAGTTTGAGAGCAACTGAAAATAAGTTATGATTTTAATCATAACACTCAGCTGTCTGAGTGTGAAGATTAGGTCTTGAGTACTTTGGTTTGCTTGGAATCCGCACTGGACCGCATCCAATTGTGGCTCAGCTAGGCATCAGACTCTCTGCTCTAGGATTCTAGAGTAGATTTTACCAGAGACACTGAGAAGAGATATGCCTCTATGATTTCCACATTGTCGATTGCCACCCTTTGAAAATTAATGTTATGATGGCAATCTCCCAATCCTTTGGTATGGTCTTGTTGCACCTCGCTGCCTGTAGGACCCTTAAGAGTAATAGGTCGCCTGATGCTCCCATATACTTGACCATTTCTGGTGTTATACCATCATGGCCTGCTGCTTTGCCCATCTTGATTTACTCCAGTACTGCCTTCAGTTCTTCCATCTTTATGTCATCTTCACCATCATTGGTTTTTCTCTTCTGTGCTAGTGGTTATCATTTCTGATGATTCACCATGCTCACCATCCAGGAGTTCTGAGAAATATTCTTTCCATTTATAAGAGAGTGATACTGGGGGCAATTAATGATCACCTGCTAGATAGTGACACTGCAATGGATGAATCAACAAGGCTGAGACTGTTGGAGTGTGGCATCAAACGTGGGACTAGCAAAGATGAATGTGAGAGAGGATGCATCTGTCATGTACAACCATTATGCTACAGGAACAATTAGCATTCATACTCTTTGACACTTGCTGAGGAAGACTGAGCACCTATGGGTTTGTCCTGAGTGCAATGAGGTCAATTCTGATCAACAATAACAATAATCAAACCTTCCACAATTCTCTGGTCAAGGGGAGCTAATTCTAAAATGGACATAACTTATTTATTGCTTCTCATTAAATATAAAGGACATATAACTCCTGTTCATCAATGACATTCATGTTCAAACAACAGGTACCTCACTTAGACCATAATCTGCTATAATGTTTGTAATGACATTACAGAAACTGCAGAGCTTTGTAGTTGAGATTTAAAAATAAAAATATGTATATATTATTTTTAATTCAGTCATCCATGTGGAGCCTGCTGATAATTGCAATATTTTTTACATCTGATAATGATAATATATTCTTTGCTGGTATGAGACAGAATATCAAATAAATATAAATGGTACCAATCTGAAACAAGTAGAAACATTCAAACACAAGGGTACTATATTAAAATCATGTATAAGCTAATTCATAGAACAAAGTAAACAAAGCATCATTCTAGAAAATGAGAAACAAACTGTACAATACATCAATTTTAATGACAGTAAGAATGTATTGTTCTCAAGTGCTACAATGAACAAGTACTACAATAATTAACAAATAAATTACTCTTGGAATGAGTTCCAGTTTTATTTTTTCACCACTAATGCAGCTGTAGTCTTAATATGTCTTTAAGTCTGAGAAGAAAGAGTAATGGGCCATAAAAGGATATCGTGCACTGCATTATGACATTAAACCTAATGTACACATAAAATTGAGATCAAATGTGTATGCGCAACAGACAACTTGCAAATATTATCTACTTTAATTAAGCTCCATTAAATGTATATATAAAACATTAAATTAAAATGTAACCTCATTATCTTGTTCCTGTTTCACCCTGACACCAGAGATGTCATTTTCAATATTCCTTTCATCCTAGAGGGGGAAAAAAAATAGGAAGAGAAAGTCAGAAGATATAGAGTAACATGCTAAGAATCACTAGAAACATTTGATCTATCCCACATTTTTTAGCAACCTGATCCCAAAAAAACAGGTGAGGATTAACAGTACGAAGATTTACTACGTCAGTAGTAAGGGAGGAAGTTGAGGGGAACTGCGGTAAGACAAGGAGTACAATGGATGGGTTTGAAAACGTTTACATATGATCGTACAACCTATATTGGCCAAACAGGCAAACGACTTGGGGACAGATTCAGCCAGCACTTAAATGACATCTCTCAGCAAAAGTCCACACCAGTTGCCACACACTTCAATGGTCCTGACCACCATGGTCCCATCGACATCCAGGTCACTGCGATCTGATCCTGCTCCTCTGACACTGCCAGCTGAGAACAGCTTGAGAACCATCTTATCCACCGCATGGGGTGTCTAAAACCAGCCGGTCTCAACACTTTCCACACCTTTGTCTGAGGTCACCCTTTCCTCTCTTGCTCTATTTTGACTCTTTCCACTCTTATCCTATTCTTCTATTTTTATGCCATCCTCCATAATATTTCCTCTTCTATTTCCAGTCCCCACTTTTATTACGTTTGGGTATTTTTTAGTTTCTTAGTATGTATTGTGTACATCCAGGGTCAAGAGTCACTTCCTTTTCAGCCAAGCGTGATAGGACTTCGATGCTTCGCCTTCAGTGAAGTACCTAGGTTTTATTTATTTATTTTGTTTTATATTTATTTTTACATTCAATTAAGTCCTTATGTCTCCTATCTAGCCTTCACTGTCTTTCTTTTCCTGACGAAGGCCTTGTGGCCGTAACGTAGACTACTTTTTTTGTCTTTTGTCCTTGTAAGACGAATCACCTTTTTTCGATTTTTTTTTTCAAACCCATCCATTATGTCAGTAGTAACTAGAGTAAAAAAAAAAAAAAAAAAAAAAAAAAAAAAAAAAAAACTCACTTTACAATCGCACTCCAGTTTAAATTTGTCATCCATAAAAGGGAACTGTTTTTGATTATTTCTTGGAGGCTGGAAAGAAAAAATTATGGTTTGTATAAATATACAACAAAGTTTAAAACCCTAAAAACAACAAAAAAATCAAGCTGGGTAGAAAATGAGGAAGGATTAAGTGGGGATAACTACAAATATTATATAGTTCAGTCAGGATAAGTAGAAGTTACTGGGACCATATTGTTGTTGTTGTTACCATGGTATCAGCTGACTTTGCAAATATTTGCACCTACAGAATACATTGGAAGAGATAAATCATTAAGCAATTATTTTAACTATTCAGAAACATGAATTTTGGTTTTAAATTGTCATTTTCGCATCTTTTCAAATTTTCAAAAGCCATTTAGTAAAACCTAAAATGTAGTGTTAAGTTAGTTGCCAGTAAGGGTATGGGCCAACATTAGGAAGAATTAGTATGTCAATTGTAACAAGGAAAACAAAACAAACTCACTTTACAATCCTGCTTTAGTTTAATTTTGTTATTCATAGATAGGAAGAGTGCCTGCCTGGTGTGCTGTGGCACCAGTTGAATGTACCATAAAATGATTTGCAAAATTATTTGTTATAGTAAAATAGTACAAAAGAATTTCACGTATTAATTTTTACAAATATTAATCTGAGTTATCATTGCCCACCAATCTATGAAAGGGACGATCATCACTGTCAAATATCAAGCCAGTTCTGAAGAAAAAGAATCCAGCTGAACGACCTGATGTCTACTGACCAGTCTCACTTACCTCAGCTACTGGACAATTTGCTGAGAAAATTGTGAATCACAGGCTAAAGCTGGCTGGAAAACAACAAAGTCATAGATGAAAATCAGAATGGCTTAAGAAAAGGCAGCAGAACAGAGAGAAATTTTCATTTTGTGCACACACAAAAATTGTTGATGCATTCCAAGAGGGTAAACACACCACAGCTGTCTCTCCAACCTGTAGCAAGCATACAACACAGTGCAGATACAGGGGCTGTTCACAAAAATGACAAACATGGCCATACATGGAAAAACATGTACCTCTGGATTTAAGCCATCCAAAGTAATAGAACTATATAAACAACAGTAGAAGGCACTAAATCATTCACACAACAACAAAACAAAGCTAGAGGGGGATTACCACAAGGGCCAGCATTAAGTTGCTCACTATTTTTCATAACTGACATCTCTACCAACTTCAAGATATCAAAAGCACTGTATGCCGACGACCTGCTTATTTGGACAGCAGAAAAACACAACAAACTGGTGCCAGCTAAAATAATGGGACCTTAGCCACAATAGTTGTGTACTGCTAGCTCTGGAAACTAAAACTAAACATGCACACATAAAAAATGTATACATCTGCTTTTCACATTGAGCATCAAGACAGCAAGAAGGTGTTACTTTGGAGAAGAAAATTCAGCTTACTTAGGAGTGGAGCTTGCAAGACTACTCCTTTGCTACTCCTAAAACCGCCATGCACAAAATGAAGACAATGCCATTAGGCACCTGAATATTGTGAAACATCTTGCAAGCACCAGTTGGGGAGCAAGAAAATGTAAATCACATGTAAATGATATGTCGATCAGTCATGGATAATAAGTGGAAATTGCAGGTCCTCTTGCTTGCTCCAAGTAAGCAGATCTTGGTTGGTGATGGTATTCGGCAAAAAAGATTCGGTGAATGGACACCATTCTCTGCAACGGAGGATCTAGAATAAGCAGGTGATGTACTATTCACACACTCGCATCAACATATCCAAGAAAAAATAGGTAAACTGAATAAACATAGCCAACAGGTGGGATTAAACATTAATCTCAAGAAGACTGAAGTCATGACACTCAGTATAAGAAACCTGCACCCATAAAAATAAGGGACCAAGAGATAGTACAAACACATTTACATACTGAGGAAGACCAGATACAATTCTTAGTCTGCTATCATTTCCTGGACACAGTATTAAGTCCTTTGTCTTGTTTAATCTGACCTATGCTGTAAAATAGGGGACCAATGGAGGTGATTGCATCATTAATGGGCTAAACTGCCCATGCTAGATTTTTGGTGTTATGTCTTGCAGGTTGCACTAGTGACCCGTCATCAAAGCATCATTTTTTGCTGATGCCTAGATGGCATGGCAGGGTAAGCCACTCATGTCTGTTGTTTTTCTGTTGTGTTCTACTTCTTTATTTCTTACGAGTGCCTGAAAACATACCGTTGTTTGTGTGGTATTTAATACCAGATAGCAGCAGAACATGCATAGATATTAGTGGCCAAATGAACAAGGCCAGAATAGCCTTTGCCAATCTATAAAACATCTGGAAATCTTCCCAGTACAGCACAAACACTAAATTAAAAATATACGAGAGCTGCATAATTTCTGTACTTCTGTAAGGTGTAGAATGCTGGAGAGTAACAGAAAAGAAAACATCCAAACTGTCATCTTTCCATACAGCCTGCCTGAGGACATTTCTTTAAATTTTCTGGCCAAACACCATCACCAACCAGAAACTGTTTACTCAGAGCCACCAAGAATACAAGCACACCATCATAGTGGATAGATGCTGGAATTGGGTTTACCACATCATCAGAAGAGACTCTGACACCATCACCAGAACTGCCATCTATAGACTTGAGAACGGCTCCAGGTTACCCAGCCACATGAATTGGGTACCAGAGCAACTCTGGGAAGGTTAAATGTAACCGGCATGATGCTGACTACAAAACTCGTAGTGTGCCAAATGGTCAAGAAAATATGAGCTTAACATGGCCTCATGGGCACAAAATGAATCCTTTCCTTTTTTTTGTGTGCGGAATTAATTGACAGGTAGTGTGCTAATGTGTAAGCATGTAACAACATACAACATCAGAGTCCCTCTCTGATACAAATACACTGACATACCAACAAAAGAAAGAAAACCTGACAGCTTAGTAAAACTAGAGCAAGCATGGTTCAAACAAACAATCCAGCCAATAAGCAGACAGCTAAATTAATACTCCAAAACAACATCAAAGAAGAGTGGCTGAACCAATGAATGTGAAAAGTCTAGAAGACATGCCTTGTAAAAAGAAACCACTCATTCCAACAAGAATGACTGCATCAGTAACCTATGATGTGTGAAGCAGAGCTTAATCTTCCAACTTAGAACAGAACAGAACTCAACAAGCACTTAAACAAATTAAACTTCCCCCATGAGTCTAATTTTCACAACTGTACCCATCCTTATGCAGATGACCTGCTCCATACAAAACAGTTCAATGTGTGTGGTCCCCTTTCCCATGACTAACCATAGAAAGAATACATTCATTAAAAAATAAAATGGTATGGAGTTTTTCAAATTAAGGGTACACAGGAACAATGGGATGTTTTGGGTTTCACCCTTCATCAGCCACAGTTACAGATAGGCGACAAGGACAAGAAATACAGACAGGTCACATAAAAATACTATAGACACAGTAAACATGTAACAGGATGGGCAATACAGACAGATGCAAAATAAAACAACACAATAAAAAACCAGAATAAAAAGAAATTTCAAAACAAGAAATTCAACAATCAATGAACATCAAAAGGAGAAAATGAAATAACAAAACGAGAAGTCCTGCTAAAAGAATCAGTTCTGTAAGATCTAGAGGAGCTTGCAATACAATCGTAGTCTCATCGATATGTTACTATGATTTGTTTACTTCCATGTAAAGAAGAACACAACTGCCAGTCTCTCAAACAATCACTAACACTCTGTACAGATATGCTCAACAACAGCAGAACACAGGCAAATTCTTTAACTGGCACTGGCTGCTAAAGAAAGATGAACTCAGCAATCCAACTTAACAACAACTAAAGCAACAGAAAAATAATTGGGAGCTGTGTCTTATGATTGCAGCAAATTTTTAAATATTTACCTCATCCACCCATTTAACATAACTGCTCACCCTTACTCATAAAGCTGGACCTAGTATAGTATAGTCTCTAACACTTTCATTCATTCATAACCCTCCACTCCCAAAGGAGCATAGGCCTTCAACAAACACATGCCAAGTCCTCCTGTCCCGTGCCATCATCTCAAGTTCTTTCCATGTTCTCCTCATCATTTTCACCTCTGTTTCCAACTCTCTTCTCCATGTACTTCTTGGTCTTCCTCTGCCTCTCTTGCCCTGGGGGTTCCAGAACAAGGACTGCCTTGTAATACTATCAACAGGTTTCCTCAGCGTGTGTCCTATCCATCGCCATCGTCTTCTTCTTATCTCTTGTTCCACTGGCACTTGTCTAGTTCTTGTCATCAGTTCCACGTTGGTAACCTTGTCATACCATTTTAATCCCTCTATTCTACGCAAGCACCCATTTATGAAAGTCTGTAGCTTTTTGGTTGTTGTCTTTGTTGTTCTCCATGTCTCCGAGCCATACAATAGGACTGACTTCACATTTGAGTTGAAGATTCTTATTTTCGTGTTGGATCCGATTTCTCTTGATCTCCATATATTTCCCAATGCAATGAAAGCTCCTCTTGCCTTTTGTATTCTTATTTTGATATCACTGTCTGTCCCTCCAACTTTGTCTATATTACTGCCAAGATATGTGTATGATTCTACATCTTGAATTGGTGTTTCTTCAAGTTCAACCCTGTTATCATTACCTGCATTTATTCTCATTATTTTTGTCTTTTCCCTGTGTATTTTCAGACCCAATTGCTGTGACCTCTCATCGAGTGTTTTCAATTTGTCCTGCATCTGATTACGGTTATGGGACAGAAGAGCCAAGTCATCAGCAAAATCCAGATCATCCAGCTGCTTAGTCAGAGTCCACTGGATTCCATTTCTGTTGTGTGTTGTCGATGATCTCATAACCCAATCTATTGCCAGCAAGAAAAGAAATGGAGACAAGAGGCATCCCTGTCGCACTTCTGTTCTTATCCCAAACGGTTCTGTAAGCTGTCCTTCGTGAAGAACTCTGCATGTCATGTCTTCATATGTTTTCTTTATTAAATTAATGATCTTCAGGGGAACTCCATAATGCCTCATCAATTTCCAAAGTGATTCTCTGTCTACACTGTCAAATGCCTTTTCGTAGTCCACAAATCCGATGTATAGTGGTGAATTCCATTCCAGACTTTGTTCAACTATTATTCTCAAAGTGGCTATCTGGTCTGTACATGATCTGTTTTGTCGAAAACCTGCTTGTTCATCTCTCAGTTTCTTGTCTATGGACTCTTTTAATCTCTCAAGGATAATCCTGTTTAATACTTTTCCTGGCACTGATAGTAACATTATTCCTCTATAATTTGTGCACTCTTGTAAATTTCCCTTCTTAGGCAACTTAACCAGATATCCTTCCTTCCATTCTGCTGGTATCTCTTCCTTTTCCCAGACTTTACCAAGTAATTTATATATAACATCTCTGTAGCCGTGTCGATATCTGCTTTGATGGCCTCTGCTGGAATGCCATCAGGTCCAGACGCTTTTCCCTCTCTTAGAAGCTTTATGGCTTTCTTTATTTCTTCCTTCGTTGGTCTTTCACCGTTAATTTGTAGCTCTTCTTCTGCTGGCTGGATGTCCGGCGGGTTTTGTGGAGCTGGTCTATTGAGAAGGTCCCCAAAATATTCTGTCCACCTCTTCATTTGCTCTTGTATATTGCTGAGCAGTTTCCCATTCTTGTCTTTTATGAGGCAACTTGTTTGCTTGTATTTCCCTGTTAGCTTCTTTGTGCTGTTATACAGTTCTCTCATATTTCCTTTGGCTGCAGCATCTTCTGCCTCTCTTGCCAACTCCTCAATATACTTCCTCTTGTCTCTTTTGATACTTCTTTTTTACTTCTTTGTTTGCTTCTGTGTACACTTCTTGAGCCTTGGCTTTGGAGCTTCTAGTTTTGCTTGTGTTTAACTCTGCTTTCTTGTTTTTTCTGTCTTTTATCTTATTGATGGTTTCTGTTGTTATCCATGCTTTTTGTTGTCTTTCCCTTTTCCCCAGTATTTCTTCACATGTCTCCTTCCATATTGTTTTGACCTGCTGCCAATAGTCTTCTGTATTCTCTACATCTTCCAGCTGTTGGAGCACTTGGAATTTGTTGGATACTGTGACCGCAAATTTGTCTCTTGTTTCTTGATTTCTTAGCTGTCCTACATTAAACTGTTGTCTATAATTTTGCATTGTTGCATATCTCTTGAGTTTCATTTTTACTTTGGCTATCAGAAGATGGTGATCTGATGCCACATCTGCTCCTCTATATACCTTTACATCCTGCAATGATGATCTAAACTTCTTGTTTATGCATATATGATCAATCTGATTTTCTGTTCTATGGTCTGGTGATATCCATGTTGCCTTGTGTATTCTCTTATGTGGAAACATGCTTCCTCCTATAGCCAGTTGATATGAAGCACAGAAGTTTGCGAATAGCTCTCCATTTTCATTCATTACTCCTAGCCCATGTTTTCCCATGACTTCTTCAAATCCAGTGTTGACTGTACCTATCTTTGCATTCATGTCACCCATCAAAATTGTGATGTCTCTTCTTTTTACTTTATCCATAATTTCCTGTAGTTTAGTATAAAATGCTTCTTTCACAGACTCTTCTTTGTCATTTGTTGGTGCATAACATTGGATGACATTTACATGAATTTTCTTTTTAGCTGTTTTGAAAGAAGCTGTTATTATTCTGGGTCCAACAGCTTCCCATTCAATTAATGCTTTCTGTGCTTCTTTAGATAACATAAGAGCTACCCCTTCACTGTGGTGTGAACTTTCGTCTTCATGTCCTGAGGACAGCACCAATTCACCTGTGATGAGTTTCTTCCTGTCTACCCCCTTCCACTTTGTTTCACACATTCCCAAAACCTCGATTTTGTATTCCCTCATTTCTGCTGCTACTTGCGCCACTTTCCCTTGTTCGTTTAATGTCCGAACATTCCAGGTGCCAAATCTGGAAGTTCTCCTAGAAGAAAGAAGGTTAGTCAGCAACACAGACTCCTTTCGGCTTTCTCTGTGTTGCATCATACGCCTCCCTGCGAGAGGACCTTCCCCTGTCTTGGATGGCTGTGTTTATTTTCTTTATTTGACTTGTCCATATTTGTTGAAGTTTTTTGTGGTTTAAATTTTTTTACAGGATGGTGTAACCGGCCCCATGCCTAACCCTCCTTAGTCGCCTTTTACGACATGCTTGGTAGGGGACAGTGTTACTATTCTTTGCTCCCCTTTCAGGCCCCGGTAACACACGGGTGATCTAACACTTTACTCACATAAATCAGTGTCTGCAATGGGACTACCTTTACATTTACCTTTTTATTCTTATTTTAAAATACTTATAATATATCACTTCTTATTTTTCTAAAGTGTCCCAACCATTTGTAGCAAATTTCTACAAACTTTTCATAGCACATTTTTGGGAAAGTATGGAAAAGCTCCTCATAAGAGACATCAATGCCATCACAAGAACAGCAATGCTATGAACCTCTGAAGGTAAGCTAAAGAGAGGTGACCAAAAACATCTTGGTGGAGAACTGTGGAGGCAGAGATGCAAGGAATGAACCAGAGCTGGGGCACTGCATGAAGGATGGCCACTGCTGAGCATAGTGAAAACAGTTGTTGCTGCCCTACAAGACACCACCAGGCATAATGGCTATTGATGGCTTTGACAGTTGGCAGCTAAGGAAAAAAAAAGAAAAAAAAGAAGAGATTGAAAAGCTGTACATTATGACACGGAAACTAAATTGTACGATTTTGTATTTCTTCCCAATCTCTTCAAAGCACGTTTTTTTTCTCATATATATATATATATATATATATATATATATATATATATATATTATATATATATATATATATATATATATATATATATATATTTGAATGTTCCTCATTTGTTTTAAGCATATCAGAGTTGAATATATATGCATCACCATCTTATATTGATATTTTTAGCTAGAGAAGCCTCACTGTTCATCATAGATGAAGCTTTATGCTTTCATGCCACTCGTTGCCTGTCATTGATTTACTTCACATGAAAAATTCTGACATGTTAAGTGATTGTATAAACATACCGAGAAGTGTGAAACAATGATGCATAATGGAAAAGTCAAGAGTCTCCCATGTCTTGGGCACATAATAAGTGAAAATGACAGATATAAAATGGAAATCAAGAAAAGAATAGCTATAGATACTTTGAACAACATGAGATAAATACTGACATCTAAACAAATAACTCACAAATTAAAACTGAGAATTATGAAATGTTACATATATTCTTCATTACTGTAGGATGTGGAAACATGGACAATGAACAAGCAATTGGAAGAAAGAATTGAGGCCCTTGACATGAGATAGAAATGAATGGGGCACACTCACAAATTAAAAACGACAGTCATCAAGTATTATTACTTTTACTAGTAAGAAACCCATCAAAACTGTTGTTGGTTTTTTAATTATGGTGTGCTCTTTGTTACATATCGTAAAGACAGCACTGTTTCTACTTTGGTCATGTTATTACTGGTCACTGCCATCAGATCTTTGTAGTAAACATTATATGGAAGCATTAAATATGAAGCCATGTCCTAAATGACATGGAGGGATGTGATATTGATCTAATAGACCGGAAATTGACTAAATAACTAATAGTACTTTTGTGATAAAATTTTTCATAAATGTTGGTGTGTCTTTTAAAATCTTGCCCTGGTAGACTGTTTCCTGGATATATACTTCAAGATTGGTTGGGTTCCTTCCTCTCGTGAGCGCTACATAAAGTGTGCCATGAGCAAAGACTGGTTCTGGCAAGTACACACCTACATGATCAAATAATTGTCCCTGCGTTTTGTTGATTGTCCTGGCAAAAGTCAAAATTACAAGAAACTGGTGACATCTCAAGATGAAAGGAAGGGTGGTTTCACCTGGCTCTAACGTGATGCTTTTCCTACTTGTTTACTAATTGTCTATGACCCAAATTCATGTGTCAGGACTGAAGAACTCTCTTTTGTACTCAACTGACAAAGAGTTGTTGCACAAAATATATTTCATTTTATAGAATGCTGCTTTTACCTCTTATAATACATATGACTTATAAGAAATGAAAGTCATTGAAAACAAAATATATACTAATTATAACCCATCAGAGGTTGAACAGGATATTTCTCATCATCAAATCAAATCAAAAATATTCTACCGTTCACTAATGAGATACAATGTTATTAACATGCCCATGTATTTGAATTTATTGACCTGTTTTAACTCTGTCAGTGGGAGCCGCGCTAGCGTAGTGGTTACAACGCCGCTCTGGCGACCGGGTGATACAGGATCAAACCCGGGCGACGGCATTTGAGGATTTTTCGTCGACCGGGATTTGGACTGGATTAACTCGAGACCTGGCGAGGACATTTGAAGGAGTGTCGTCGACTAGGGACTGGCGGCTCCTGAGCCAACCCAGCTGCAATGGGTACCTCCGAAATCGGCGAGTATTAGCCTGAATGGCGAGGGACATTTGTCTCTGTACAAGAAATAAAGGGATACTCACGTAAAATCAATGTCAGGTTAGACATAAAATGATAACCTGAGATTTCGCCTCGAGTATTAGCGGGCGAACGCCAAAACAAAAAAAAAAAACAAAAAAAAAAAAATCTCTGTCAGTCCCAAGCAAAAAAGTGGGTTTGGCCCAAGCAAAAATGGCAACCCCAGTGCGTTTTTATTGTTGTTGTTTGGAAATAATTTTTTAAAATGTTCATATGCATAAATAACTTTGTTGTTGTATATGAAACTGAAGGTAATTGGATGTACTTTACTGTTGTGCTACAAGTATAAAAGCTTTCATTGAAAAATGATTAGTTATTCATGGTAAAATGGAGAATATGCGCTTAAAAAAAAGATTAGTTATTCATGGTAAAATGGAGAATATGCGCTTAAAAAAAAGATTAGTTATTCAAGGTAAAAATGAAGGATATGCGCTTAAAAAAATTGCTTTAAAAATCTAAAATAACAGAAACACGTTCATTCTTAAACACGTGCGGTATTTAAAAGAATGTACTTGCAGTCAGAAATGACGTTTTGGGTGGTTTGTGGGTAGTTATAATTAGAAACAGTCTCAAACAGAGGCACATATACTAAAGGCTTTTTAAAGTCGATTGGGCCAAGCGCGTCTAACCCCTGAGCCTTTATAAAGTCTATTGGGACTTAAAGAGTTAAAACAGTTTCATGTATGGTAATTGTGCATACTGAAGAATATTAGCAAGAAAAGTGCTCAGTTTTAGGCGTTGTGCAACTAAGTACATTGATCTTCAGTGCACCACTTTTACGTAATTTTCATACTGTAACTTTGATGGGAAGAGGTTAAAGCTGGTTTCTTTAAGGGGCATAATTTATTTTCTATCAAAGGGAAACAATTAAGCGACAAATTAAAAATAATAACAATGAAACATTTTTTCAGTGTAGATTTTGTACATTTTACTTTGTGTTTTCTATTTATTATTTAAAATACAATTGCAACTTTGGTGGAAAAGATGATGTGAGCTATATTAAGCATCGTGCAGTTTGTGCAAAGGCTAAAAGCACACGACTTTTATATAATTTCTAGAGTGCAATATTAAATCTTATCATTTTGATCCATAATAATAAGTCTGCAATACTTTAAATTAATTAATCATCTCATCGTTTTCTTTTTCGGATCATCACTCGAAACGATCACAGCGGAGAAGACAGCACTATACTAAAACGAGCGTCCTTTTCAGGGCGAACACAGCCGTCAGAATTTACAAAAATGACTCGCACCAAGCAACAAGCTAAAAAGAGGAAAGTATATACAAGCCCTCAAACACTTGTCAGCAGCATCAAGCAAGAACCTACAAAGAGCAAACAGAGGCATCCAGAGAGCACGGATACTCCTAGCGTCGTGGCCAGTCGTTCTCAGAAGACGAACAACATAACTTCTGATACTACGACCGATGATCGACCCAAAGATTCGAAGGCAGATGACAAACAAGCTCCGAAACCAGACTTAGCAACATCACCGCTGAAACAAGGTGTCAAGGCGGTAGCTACATTGAGCAGTGACAAGGCAACATCGAAGACAGAGGGTAACAAAGCATTGAAACCCAACAAAATCAATCCACCGGCAAAACGAGATGTCATTGTCGAGTCTCCAACATACAGTGACCAGCCAACTCCGGTGAAACTTGACCAGATGCAGACGACCCAGAATGCGAATCCGTCCCGCAGACCGTACACACAATCTGAGACAGAAGTTGGAACGTGCCAACTTCGCAAGCATCAAAACGCAGTATCCAACGTGGCACTACAGGAGAGAATAATTAAGATCACCCAGATGTCTGGAGGTGAGGCCTCGCTCAGGGCCCTACCCGACGACAAAGTAATCGGCATACTTGAGTCAATAACGGGCAGGAGAAGCATATCTAAAGTTTCAAGACACGACAACGGAGTTATCATAACTCTAAACAAGACGGAGAAAACAAACCAACTGATGGTCGAACTTGAATCCGGACACAAAGAAGTCCAGCTGCCCCACCAGATTAAAGCTACTGTGGAAATATTCAAGAAGACCAAAAAGATAGTTGTGAGAGGGATCGACAACAGCCGGTCCACACAAGAGGTCCACAGCCGCCTACAAGAAGAAAACAAGAACATCAACATAACACAGGTTGAAAGACTGAAGACATGGGACAAGAAGGACACAAACCTAGTTATCCTAACTATCGAGGGGACTTCAAGACCAAGGCAACTCAACCTAGACGATAGATGTCGAAAAACAGAAGAGTACATCCCTCCTGTTATGCAGTGCTCAAACTGCCAACAATTCTCGCACACTAAGAAAACATGCAGGAGAGAGGCAGTTTGTCGATACTGTGCGGGAAGTCACACTTACAATGAATGTCCTCATGCGAAAAATGATGATAACTATAAAGTGCGCAACTCCAACAGAACCTGCGCAAACTGTCTTGGGAACCACGGGGCAAGATACCGTGGATGTCCGATCTTCCATGAGACAAAGACCATACTGAAGGAATCGATAACAAAAAACATCTCCTTCAGAGAAGCAAGAAACCGAGTGGCTTCAGGCGGCACTGGTAAACAAGAACAGCACACAAGAGCCCAGCTGATAAGACTAGCCACAGATATGCGAGACATAAAACAACAACTCAAAGTCGAGACGAACAAGCAACACAACGAAGACTCAGATGCCATAAGAGACGAAACAATAGGAGCCGTACAGAGCGCCCAGGCAATATTACAGGAAATGAAAACTATCAAACACGAGATAGAAGTCGACATCGTCAAACTCACAGAGCTAAAGGAAGAGAACGAAGAAATCCTCAAAAGAATTGAAACAGAGAGAAAGATAGCTGAGGATACCCTTACAAAAAGTAGAGAACAAAACAAAGAAACTAAAGACAAAATAAAAACCGAAATCGTGCAGGAAATACAAAGCAAACTAGAAAGAAGAGAAGCAGCGGAAATAAACATAATTTTAAAAACCATAATGGAGATGCTACCAAAAATAATAGCGACAGCCTTTGAAGAACACAAACCGGTAACAGACAACAAGTAGCTACAGAACAGGCAGCTAGTGGTCCTTTACAGGAACAATCAGCTCAAGGACTCGGAAAGCGATACCAACGAAGACTAACGCTAACACCCTATATACCGCAATACAACCGTTTGTAACCTGTAAGGCAGGAAAGGAACTCCATGAGAACGCCACGACACCATAAAAATACAAGCAACGACGAAGGATCCAGACAGTCAGCTAGTAGTCCTTTTCAGGGCTAATCATTTCCAGGACTAGGAAAATGATACCAGCGAAGATGTTAACACACTATATACCCCAATATAACCGTTTGCATTTAAATTAAAATTTTATCTTGAAGAAACAATCAAATACCTACATTTTAAGGATATTTTTAACAAAATGATGAGTTAAATCCGTTTCTGGAATGAAACTGGGTTCTACAATCAAAAACTTACATTTTATTCAAATATCACTGTCACTCACTTTGTGTTGCACAATTTGCTGACTTTTTTTCGTTGAGTGTTACTATTTTCAGGAGAGTACATTTAAGGGAAACAGTACAATTAATGTCTAACTTTCAACCACAGTTGCATCCGTTAGATGTGACCAATGCACAAATGGTGAGAATTATGGATGTTGATGATTACTGTATGGTGTAGAAACTGGGACCATGATTAAGAAGTTAGAAGAAAGAATTGTGGCGTCTGAGATCTGGATATAGAAAAGAATAAAGTGATTCTCATGAACAGATGTGTGTGTGGTGGGGGGTGGTGGTATGAAATCCTAGAACAGCTAGGAATATAAACAAGAATGAAATCAAAATAGTGTGATCATACAAAAATACATAGGCCTACCACTTTGCTGAAAACCATAATAAAAGGAAAGGTTGAAGGCAATTTGAAAAAAAAAAATCTTGGATGTATTGATGTAATAATAATAATAGCCCCTTCAGTCATAACTGACTATGGGAATGCGCCCCTGAGGTGACAGCCCTCAGCTGCTTATTTTCCTGGCGCTCCTTTCGACGTTTTCTCCTCACCTCTGCTTCTTGTGTGAGCCTCTCTTCGCCCAATCTGAGGTGGCGCCGTAAATAGCATCGCCACTTAGTGCAATCGGCAGCTTCATCCTCCCATGTTGCTGGATCCATGTCCAGTGCCCTCATATCTCTCTTGCACACATCTTTGAACCTCAGCTGTGGTTGCCCAACTGTTCTCTTGCCATCTGCTAATTGTCCGTAAAAGATATCTTTTGGGATGCGACCATCATCCATGCGGCGAACATGGCCAAGCCAGCGAAGTCTGCGCTGTCTAAGAAGCGTATACATACTTTGAAGGCCAGCACGTGACAACACCTCGACATTCGTCACTTTATCTTTCCACGAGATGCCGAGGATGCGGCGTAGACACCGCAAATGGAAGGTATTGAGCCTTCTTTCTTGCTTAGCATAGGTCGTCCAGGTCTCGCTGCCATATAGGAGTGTGCTGGTGACGCAGGCATTATATACCGCAGCTTTGGTCTTCATTGTGAGTTTGGAGTTTTCCCAAACACGCGATGTGAGGCGGGCAAAGGTAGCTGCTGTATTGATGTACACTTAGTAAAAATGAGGTGCGTATCTTTCGCCTTCAAATGTAAACAGTCGAGCTGGCAAGATGGTTACAGCGCTTTCTTCTCAAGAATGTAGCGAAGTATAAACCAGATATTGCCACCCTTAAGTTTATTCAGCTGTACATTAGTAGTCTTCACTCCGCTCTTGAACTAAAGTTGACAGCCACCGAGCAAGATAACCAATGCTATTAAACTGCCTGGTAGCATTTAAGTAAAGGGTGACCTCCCCTTATGGGAGCATTCGTTGTTTAGTTAAGATTATTTGTCTAAGGACATCAGTTCTTAACCTGTGGTCCTCGGACCCCCAAGGGGCCTCAATGTCCTTACAGGGTGTCCGCGAAGGCTTGAAGAAATTTTATGAGCTTTTACAGTTAAAATAGACAGAAATAATGCTTGAATTTTGCTTGTTCCTTGTGCAAACAAAAACTGGATTAAAGATCAATTTTCAATTAATGTGTATGAACTAGAAGGGCTCGAGCGCTGTCTCCCTCCCCGCGCGAGCTACGAAATCTGTTCGGACAGTTATCTGGTTGATCCTGCCAGTAGTCATATGCTTGTCTCAAAGATTAAGCCATGCATGTCTAAGTTCACACTGTCTCACGGTGAAACCGCGAATGGCTCATTAAATCAGTCGAGGTTCCTTAGATGACACTATCCTACTTGGATAACTGTGGCAATTCTAGAGCTAATACATGCTTTTCCCTTATATAGTCACAAGTGACTGAAAGGGAAGATTGATTGAGGGCAAGTTCCGTATCCTACTAATGACCGGAGGTTGCTACTGGTGTCAGACTGTATCGGCTAGACCGTTCCTCTGATATCCAGGCCGGGTCTTGCTGCATGGGAAACAGCTGGATCTACAATTGCCCAACCTCGTGCCTTATTTACTTAGTCGTTCCACTTCTACCGTGAGGTGTAGAGGTTTGGAAGAGAGAGCACCAGAATATTCTATCAGCTGTCTTCTTCCTGGCCTGGTTCCATTCTAGTCCTCGGTCCTTCAAATATTGTCTAATGTTGTCCTCCCAGCGGACTCTGGGACGTCCTGGAGGTCTGGATTCCTGGCTCTTTGTTTCCCATGCTTGTCGTGGTAGCCGATCTTCTCCCATTCTGCAGACATGGCCAAACCATCTTAGTTGGGACTGTTCTATTTGGGTCTGCAGCGGGTGGGATTTTAGGTCTTGACGTATCGTCTGGTTGCGGACCATGTCTCTTCTTGTTACTTTAACCACCTTCCTCAGATACCTCATTTCTGAGGTTTGGATCTGATTTGTGTGGGTTGTAGTCATTGCCCATGACTTGCATCCATATGTCAAGACTGGGACATAAGTGGAGCGGTATACAGTCATCTTCGTTTTCTTACCAACCTCTTTCTTGCTGAGGAATCCTCGATTTATGGCCTGAAAAAGTCTCCCAGCCGCTGCTTTTCGAGTGGCCAACTCTTCTTTGATGTCTCCCTTTCGGTCTATAATAGCTCCGAGATATTTAAAGTGGTGGACCTGCTCCATGACCTGTTCTCCCAACTTAATCTGAAGTTTTCTTTCTTCTCGTGATATCACCATGGATTTTTTTTTAGAGCTACTTATGACCATCCCTCTCTTCTCCCTTCCAGACTGTCGTAGATTTGTGATAGGTGATTACGATTTAGTTTGGTCCCTTCTGAATAGATTAGAATGAGTGATAGTCACAGTGAGAGACAGTAATATTAAAATAGATTTCCACGAGTGAAATGGTAGCATGTGATAGAGGCTGTCTCTGTGATCGTGAAATCTTCTCTCTCTCTGCCTATCTTCTACGACAGATTTAGAGGAGTCAGACAGTCTAAACACACACACACACACACACACACACACACATATATATATATATATATATATATATATATATATATATATATATATATATCCACTCACGTGCACGCACATACAAGTGACGACAGTTAGACACATAGACGTGGGAAAACTATAACAGTGATTAAATAGATATTTTGGAACGAGCTGACCCGACACACCGATACAATTATGAGTAGTTTAATTATCATGACAAACTTCTCTCACAACATATAAAATTACATCAAAGCATATACAACAACCATAAAAAAAAGAATCAAGGGATGCTACAAGAATTATAGACCCGTTTGTATGATCCTTCCTGTCGATGTATAGCTCACAGTCCCATTAGAAGACAGTGATAGCCCCAAAGAGTCACAGATACATATGATTGGGTCTAATATTTCCCCTGTTAAAAAATATGAACAGACTTTGATAGTAGTATGGTCTATCCTAAGGAAAATATAGTTAGCAACAAATCTTGCATAAGGAAAATTACAAAGTGGGTGAATCAACAAAGAACATCCCTCAGTCTACTTTCACGCGGTTCTTTCATCAGGGCCCTGACTCACACAGCCTTACCTACAAGCGTGCTGCTGTTCGCCGTCTGGCGCAAACTTTAGGACACTTCTCTACAGTGAATCTGTATTCTTTGGATAAAGAGAATCCCAGCTTTGCAGATACAGATTTCTTCCACTGCATCCGGGGAGCATTCACTTCACCAGTTTAATTTTAAGATTGCTGTTAAGGTCACTTGAATCAGTTTGGGTAAGAAAGTTAAACGGGCACACGGTGTCAGAAACACGAGGTTTCCCTTAATTAGGAAGATGACCGGTGGACAACTTCTCTCAACAGATAGTCTTGGTTCACCTCACACTTTGTCAAAAATGTCGGAAAAGTTAATGTTTTTCTGTAACTATTCTCGCCACAAGGCAGCATGTACATTAGAGTTTGTGAAGAAATATGACCTGGCTCAAAGGCCCAGTATAAACATTTAGTCTTAAAAAAAAACCCGTTAGTGCGGTTGGTATTCTGTCTATCTCTGAAGGCACACGCACTGTCTGATAGATGTTACTTGAAAACCCACGTGGTTAAAGATAATAAATGTCTATGTTTCTCACAGGTATGTCTCTGTACTATATGCTGGAAAAGCTGGGTCACCCCAGTATTCACTGAATAAAGAAAAACGACAATATGCAATATTTATACAAAAAAATACTAATACATACTATGTATTCGGTTTATAACTTACATTATGAACTGCAAGCGTAGAGCTTGACTTGACGTTTAAACTTTCCCGTGAAATAAGTTATGTTTATAAAATCAATCAACATGAATTAGGAATACATACGTATTTCGTCAATACTCAATGATGTAACTGTCGTAGATTTTTGATAGGAGAATTAAGACTTGGGTTGGTCCCTTCTGAATAGATTAGAATAAGTGATAGTCACAGTGAGAAGTAGTAATAGCAATAGATTTTCACGAGTGAGATGGTAGAAATGTGATAGAGGCTGTCTCTGAAATCAAGAAATCTTCTCTCTTTCACCTATCCTCTACGACAGATTTAGATTGAGTCAGACAGTCTACACACATATATATGAAATATATATATATATATATATCCACTCACATACATATACACGTAAGACGACAGTTAGACGTACAGACGTGGGAAAAACTATGACAATGATTATATGAATAGTTTGGGAAAACGAACTGACCGACACGCTGGAATAAATTTTATGCGTAGTTTATTTATCAAGACTAAACTTCTCTCACAACATATCAAATCACATCAAGCATATAAAAAAAAAATCATAAACAAAAATCAGAAATGCTACCAGAATGATAGACCCGTTGGTATGATCCTTCCCTCAATGGATAGCCCACAGTCCCGTTAGAAGAAAGTGATAGCCCAAAGAGTCACAGATACATATGATTTAGTCTAAAATTCTTCCCCTTTAAGGTATGAACAGACTGGATACTCTGATCTAGTATAAGGGAAGATATATATATATATATATATATATATATATATATATATATATATATATCTATATATATATATATATATATATATATAAATATATATATATATATATATATACACCAATACCTCGCTCTTTCGACAGGTTAGGGACCAGAGCTATGACGAAAGTCGAAAATCGACGAAAGTCGAAGCATAGCCTTTATTTAGCTTATAAATGCATTAGGGCAGCCAAAAAACGAAAATAACTAACTATATAACACTTGCGAATGCGTGCAACACCTAGATAAACAGAAATAAACATAAGAGTAAAGAAAATACAGTAATAAATAAAAAATACGTAAATAGTATCTTACCTTAAAATCATTCTTGAGCAAGTAGACGATGAATATATACAGTATGTACAGTTTTGAATGTTGGTAATTTAGGGAGATTCTAGACTTAGAAAACCAGATGGAGAAAATTGAGGTGGCTCATCTTCAGTACTGGAGGATTTCAATCTAATTCTTTTAGGAGAAGAGCACTTTGAAGGAGATCTAACTGGGGCTGATGTTGATGGCTCGGAATCTGAAGGGTTAGAGGGAGGGGTGACTGAAGTTGGTTGTGGCGGTTGCGTTTTGAAAAAGGAGAGCAAAGACGTTTACCTCATTGATGTCTTCTTCCTTTCCCTAAGAAGTTCTCTGTAACAGGCTATTTGGTGTTCTAGCCCACTATTTACTTTTGAACTTCTGTCTAAATTTATTCTACGTTGAAGATCTGCTGCTTTGTGTAGCCAACTTCTTCTATAATTGCTTCAAGCTTCACTTGAAAAGCTCCTGCAGCAGCGGTATCTGCGCTAGCTGATTCTCCCTTTACTGCTATATTATGCAAATTTGACCTTTTCTTAAATTTCTCAAACCAGCCCAGCTAGCTCCAAATGTCTCTTCAGCTGATGTTTCTCCTTATTCAGCCTTCATTGCATTAAATAAAGTTTGTGCTTTAGCCTGGATAAGATATTGGCTTAGAGGAATGTTGTGGCTGACTTGGTCTTCAATCCACACATTTAACACTTTCTCCATCTCACCAATTAAATTGTGCCGCTTTCTAATAAGTTTGGTATGCACTGGCGTAGCGTTTTTAATTTCCTCTAACACTTTAGCTCTGTTCTTTACAATTGTGCTAACTGTAGTGCTTGGTACACCTAGCCTGCAGCCTATTTCAGCATTTAAGATGCCTTGTTCATTAAGCTTGATTAGCTTAAGCTTTTCTTGCAAATTGAGAACCTTATGGGTTCTTTTAACTTTGTCACTACACTTAGGACCCATTATGAATATATTAAAGCAGAAAAATAAGTAGTACTGTATAAGGCTTAATCACACAAAAAAGTACAGTATGAAAACTGTACACGTGTCGTATAATCACGATATGAACACTGTCATTAGACTGTTATCACTAAAATAACTATGAACTGTTTACAGTATAATCACAAAAATAATATAATATGAATAGTTTTGTTATTTTAATCACAAAAATAAGTAGTATTAATATGTTTAATGACAAATATAAGAGATTCAATGTGGACACCTTAAAAAAAAAGTGCACACCGAATGATTTCTGTTCAAAGACTGAACGACGAAAGAATCAAGATGACACGCAGTTGTGACCAAATGCGACGAAAGAGCGAAGCGAGCGATGAAATTTGGAAACGTGCTTAGAATTGAAAACCGACGAAAGAGCGAAGCGACGAAAGTCGAAGCGACGAAAGTCGAGGTATTGGTGTGTATATATATATATATATATATATATATATATATATATATATATATATATATATATATATATATATATATATATATATATATATATATATATATATATATATATATATATATATAGTTAGCAATACCTTGCATAAAGAAATGTTATGACAGCAAAAAATGAAGGGAGTCAAAATACCACCATAAAAAGGATCGCTCAGTCCTGCATTCACTCTATTCATTCAACTGTGCTCACGTGCATTTTTCAACAACAACAAAAAATATTTTTAGGACTTGCCCATACAGAATCTTCAATGGTAATCTTGGCCAAGAAAACCCCAGGTCCAAAAAGACGGGTTGAATTCACTACTTCCTGGACTGTTGTCTTGGGAATACTATTGTTTTGGATGTCTGTTTAAGTCACATAAAATTGTTCAGGCACGAGCGTTTATAGCGAGCGCAGTGTCAACATCTTAGATTTCAAATGAATGAGGAATGTCAGGTCGGCACCTTCTCTCAGTATAGGAATTTAGTTGGTCACACCACCACTTGTCAACAGTGTCGGGAAAGTTACTGATTGAAATATGTTACTTGTCACAAAGACTGAAAAATGACTAGAGTGTTCTCAGGAAGAATCAAATCAGGCTCGATGACACGTTACTTCTTTAAACTTCTTAAAGTTCTTGAAAAAAAATTATACATCAAATCTTTAAGGTAAGAATGTTTGTTGTTTTTTTCACAGATTTATCTCTTTTACTCAAACGCTGGCAAAGTTTGGGTACCACAGTTTCACTATATAAAATGGAAAGAACACATATCAAATAATTATACATACTATAACTGATAATTTAAACTGAAAGCGTAGCTTGTCCTATCATTTAAATTCCCGTGAAGTAAGTTATATTTAAAAATCATCTATCCTCTTGAATTAGGAATACGTGCGTCAACACTCATGAGGCTTCTAGCATTATAAGTTAGTTTAGAAAGTTTATTCTCGTCTGATTATCTTAGCAGTAAAATTTAATTCCTTAATAGCCGACTGAGTTTAAGCTAGAAATATAATTTCTGTTTTCCCCTGTAACTCGTCACTATAAAATAATACAGACTATATAAATTAAGCGCTCTGCACCAAATCTAACTAGTGAAATAAAATAAGCGATTTAACACTTTAAACACTTCACAAAATACTAGATGTAATATATGATATTTTACCTCCAAACAGAATTAGTTTCACAACGACTAGGATAATTCACTAGATAGGTATTTAGAAGCTCGGCAAAATTCGACGAGAAACTAATGACTTCGCTATACAAGCTTCATTCACTAGCACGAGTGATTCTGTCTACTGCAAGTTGGAGAATGAAAAGAAAGTTTCAAACTCTGGTTAATATCTATTTCCAGACAAAGAGGTAAACGTTATAATTCGCAAAACGAAGTACTCTCCCCTTTCCGTCTTTAACGATTACGTTTAACACCTAAACGCATGCCGTAACTGCCACCTTGCGTCTCTGACACCTCCGTCTAAGAAACGGCCGAAGCGCTTCGTGTCAGATGCAAATGTAGACAACTTGTCTGCACTGCAGGGGCAGTTTTTGCACCTACCCCGAGAAATTCATCCTGAGAACCATAACTGACACTTTGCTTTCTCGCACCTTACGCCAACTCTGGCCGTGGAGCGTGAGTGTCATATCACCTGACACTGAGAATCTACCTTGGAAACTACATGTCAGATGCAAACTACCAGACAAATGTCTCCTCATCATGTCTGACGGAGTGAATTCTCACACTTCAGGCCCAGAAACTTAGCCGAAACTGTAGACAGCTGTCTGCTCCCCTGTCTGACGGAATGCATTCTAACACTCTGCGTTTCGGGTAGGGGCTGACACGTTACGTCATAACTGCGTTCTCACTTTAATCAGCAATGAAATGCATGTCTAAATAAGAAACGAAACTGGCGAAAGTGAGAATGGGAAAAATATTATTTCTCGCAAACGAATGGATGCGAAAAATATAGGAAAAAGGTAAAGAGTGATAATAAAAATAGAGGATACGGGTGAAAGAAAAAGAAGAGGATATAGGCAATTTAATGATCATAACCTCTGTGACAGAACGTCCCCCCTTTAAGATATGGAAGCACTCCATGTCTACGTTATGGAATTAAATTTCCTATATCCGTAGCTTCGGGGTGTCTGTCTTCTTCCCTCTCATCTCCCCCTCCATCTCTCTCCAATTCCTACTCAAGTTTCCTCCCACAAGTTTCCTTTCTCTGGAATGTCTCCCATGTGCGCTTGAAAGAGCGTCGCCGCTTCTGACATTTTTGAAAGATTTCGTGTGATTGCAGTGGAATATCCCTGCCACTATCGTCATCTTCGTCAGTTTTGGCGATCGTCAGGAGATGATCGGAGGTCGGCACTGGTCTTTCTAAGAATTTCTTTAGCAGATTTAAGTGGAAAACCTTTTCCTTTCCTTGAATAGAGATCTGGTAGTTAGCCTTAGAAATCTTTTTCAGGACGGTAAACGGCCCTTGCCATCCGATCTTCAGTTGGTTGTTTCCGGTAGGGAGTAACACCAAAACTCTCTCTCCTGCTTCCAGTTCTCTCTCTTTCGCGACTTTCCTGTATCGGTTAGCGTGCTTTGTGCGTGCTCGCTTAAAGTTGGTCGTTGCTAGGTCCCATCCTAGTTTCAACCTTTCCTTTAAATCCGATACATATTTACTTGCTGAGACAACTGTCTCATCAGCCTTCTGGTCTGTCCGCGACCAAAGTAAGGCTTCAAGCGGCCCCTTGATAGGTCTGCCGAATAAAAGCGTAGCTGGCGGAAATCCCGTGGAAGTATGAGGAGATTCTATGTAGCCAAATAAAGCTGCAGGAATACAAAGATCCCAATCTTCAGGTTTTACTTGTGCCAGTTTACTTAACATCATGTTGAGGTTTCCATTAACACGTTCCACGAGCCCATTTCCGGCCGGAGTATAAGGCTTTGTGTAGATGTGTTGGGTCCTCAAGATCTTCACGATCTCATCCATCAACAGGTTTCGGTATGGGGATTCGTTATCCGTCAACACTTGTTTAGAAAATCCCAACCGAGTGAAAATCTGCACGAGGGCTTCTGCGACATGCTTGGCATCTGCGCATATTAGCGGGATAGCTTCTGCCCATAAAGTGCATGTATCGACTAAGGTCAGGATAAACCTGTTCCTTCTTTTAGTCCTTTCTAAGGGTCCTCAAATGTCGATCACAACCCGTTCGAATGGTGTTCCCACTATTGGCATTTCACTTAAAGAGACTGGGGGTGTCCGTTGCTTGGGTGGCTCACGTTGGCACTGGGCACAGGATTTGACATATCTGATAATATCAGTATTTACTCCTGGCCACCAATAATGAGTGGTTATCCGTTGGTTTGTGGCGTTCTGTCCCATATGTACGCTGAAGGGAAGAGAGTGCCCCATTTCTAGGATTTGGCTTCTGTACTGTTTCGGTACTAGGAGCTGATTGTAACCTTGGTCAAGCTTGCCCGTTCTGCGATAAAGTACGCCATCCTTAGAAAAAATGTCCCTGTGCTGCCTGGGTTCCTTAGCCATGGGCAGTTTCCTAAAGCAGGGTGCCAAAGTAGGGTCCTTTTGTTGCGCTTCTTTAAGTACCATAGGTAACAAATTAGGCGCAGGCTCCCGTTCCTTCTTGGTTTGCCCTCTTGTAGTTACTGCTGCCACAATCGGCTCTTCCGGTTTCCCAATACACACGTATCTCCCGCCAAGTATGACTGGGTAGATGGTCATACATAACAGCCGCTTTGATCACACCTCTGACAAAATCAGAGTGGATCTCCACCAATGCAATGGGAAGCGCTGTAGGTGCATCACTCCTACGAACTCCACAAAGTTGGACGGTCTCTCCTGTCTCTTGACCGGGTTTAACCAGGTTTCTGGCAACAATGCAGTCATACGAAAGCCCCGTGTCAAATAAACAAGAAGTTTGAGAACAGTTCATAATAACAGTACCTCACGTTGAGGGTGTATCCCCAACAGGTTGGGAATCACTGTCAATAATTCCGCATTGCGAGACTGTTAGCAAGCATCCGATGCGTTTAGGCTCGGTGTGCTCACTCTGATCATTAGTCCCGTGCTCAGAGGTTTTCCCTTTGCCACCTTGTCCTTTTCTGGCTACGCTGCCATGAAGGACGGTCGGGTTGATCAGATTGCTTACTGTGGTTGGGGTACTTGTTTTTGTAGAACTTGGATTTTTCAGGAGGGGGGTTTTGAGGTCCAGTTTCTCTGTGGTTATTCTGATTTGAAGCATGAGAAGCATGAGAAGATTGGTCTAGATTATTTTTTTCGAAAATGCTCTTCTGTTGGTTTACGTTTTGAGGCCGGTAGTTCAGCCAGCGCATTGTGATATCGCTCAGACTTTTCTAAGATAACTTCAAGCTTTTCTGCCCCCTGCTCAGCTAGAAATCTCCGGGTATCAGCAGACAAAGTGTTCTTTATTTGTTCGGTTAAAACAAATTCCTCCAGACTTTCATAGGTAGATGGGAGCTGTAAAAGCTCAAGGCACTTTGTCAGATATCCCTTTAGACGAGATGAGAACTGCAGAAATGTTTCAGAGCCCTCCTTCCTGCTGTTGCGAAACAGTTGCAGAAACTTTCGCGCATTCATTTCAAAGCGCTCAAGCAAAGCTTTCTTCAACAAGTCATAGTTGTCTTGTTGGCCACTTTCCAGTTTAGAATAAACATCATAAGCAGACCCTTTAAGGGCCTGGGAAAGTTTCATACACCAACGCGACCTCTCTAAACCGTACAGGGTTGCAATTTTCTCAAAATTTCTAGATACGTGTCAATCTTCTCGTTAGGACAAGGGAAAGATTCTAGCGCAAAAGACATAGCAGTGAGGTGAGTAGATTGAGTGTTAGAAGGATCAGTTAAGGAAGAATGAGGAGAAGACTCTCCATTGCTGGAGGTAGAGGCAGCACCAAGACTTTGGACTTCTAGAGCCTTAAGAGCCAACTCATGCTGTCGTCGTTGCTCATTTTCTCTTTCCAAATACTGTCTCTCCTTCTCTCTTTCCTCTCTCTCCTCCCTCTCCTTCTCGACTGTCTCTCCTTCTCTTTTTCCTCCTGCTGCATCATGCGAATTTCCATTTCCTCATCCATCTTCCTCTGCTCTCTAGCTTCGGCTGCTTCTTCTTTCCTCCTTAGTTCTTCTTTTTCTCCTTAGCTTCAGCTGCTTTCCTCTCCGCGTCATATCTCTCGAGTTCGTCTCTGACAAAAGCTTTCGCTTCTTCTCCTTCCAAACCTTCTTCTCTTGCCTCGTCCCTGAGGAGTTGTCTAAGCTTCGCCCTCTCTGCCATAATAAATCAGTGGCTGCGACTTAGTCGAGAAAGAAGACAGAAAAAGGATACACTGGTTCCTACCACTTGCGAGAAAATACCAAAACAAAAGATGATATACTTTAACCTGGGATACCTCCTCCAAAAATATAGTACCTAACTATCACTGCTATTAATAGGCAATAAAGCACCTAATGCAGACGACTATGCCAAATAAATGGTAGTTAAGATTACTCACTGAAAAATAAGTTGCTACAGTGGAAAACCAAATAATTATTGCAAAAATTGTTAAGGAGAAAAAAAATCCCTCAATTTTTTTTAATCCACTACCAAGTTCACCCCTGAAGACAGTTAGGGTAAGGGAGGCAATTTACAGGACGTAATTATCTGAACGCACTCCTTAGCTTTGCTCAAACACTTACTTCTTCAGAACCCTGTAAATGTTATACACTCACAAAACTTTACCAGCGTTTAGTATTACAAAACGAGTAATAAACATATATTCCGACAAAAACAACCTGTAAACCAAATGTATAATGCTCAATAATGCTGTGGAAAAACAATTATTAGCCATGTGGTCAGCACGCCCATAAAGCAGATCGATTTGTCTAGGGGATAGTTATTTTTGAAAAGATACAAAACTCACAAGACATCACATTCTTACTCTATATCAAAATGAAGAATCTTAACGACGAGCTGATATTTGTCGTCTCGTTTTCATATTCAAAGTTCAAAATCCCGATAGACGAGACCCCATTTGTCGTAGATTTTTGATAGGGGAATTAAGACTTGGGTTGGTCCCTTCTGAATAGATTAGAATAAGTGATAGTCACAGTGAGAAGTAGTAATAGCAATAGATTGTCACGAGTGAGATGGTAGAAATGTGGTAGAGGCTGTCTCTGAAATCAAGAAATCTTCTCTCTTTCATCTATCCTCTACGACAGATTTAGATTGAGTTAGACAGTCTACACACATATATATGAATTATATATATCCACTCACATACATACACACGTAAGACGACAGTTAGACGTACAGACGTGGGAAAAACTATGACAATGATTATATGAATAGTTTGGGAAAACGAACTGACCGACACGCTGGAATAAATTTTATGCGTAGTTTATTTATCAAGACTAAACTTCTCTCACAACATATCAAATCACATCAAGCATATACAAAAAAAAATCATAAACAAAAATCAGAAATGCTACCAGAATGATAGACCCGTTGGTATGATCCTTCCCTCGATGGATAGCCCACAGTCCCGTTAGAAGAAAGTGATAGCCCAAAGAGTCACAGATACATATGATTTAGTCTAAAATTCTTCCCCTTTAAGGTATGAACAGACTGGATACTCTGATCTAGTATAAGGGAATATATATATATATATATATATATATATATATATATATATATATATATATATATATATATATATATATAGTTAGCAATACTTTGCATAAAGAAATGTTATGACAGCAAAAAATGAAGGGGTGTCAAAATACCACCATAAAAAGGATCGCTCAGTCCTGCATTCACTCTATTCATTCAACTGTGCTCACGTGCATTTTTTCAACAACAACAAAAAATATTTTTAGGACTTGCCCATACAGAATCTTCAATGGTAATCTTGGCCAAGAAAACCCCAGGTCCAAAAAGACGGGTTGAATTCACTACTTCCTGGACTGTTGTCTTGGGAATACTATTGTTTTGGATGTCTGTTTAAGTCACATAAAATTGTTCAGGCACGAGCGTTTATAGCGAGCGCAGTGTCAACATCTTAGATTTCAAATGAATGAGGAATGTCAGGTCGGCACCTTCTCTCAGTATAGGAATTTAGTTGGTCACACCACCACTTGTCAACAGTGTCGGGACAGTTACTGATTGAAATATGTTACTTGTCACAAAAACTGAAAAATGACTAGAGTGTTCTCAGGAAGAATCAAATCAGGCTCGATGACACGTTACTTCTTTAAACTTCTTAAAGTTCTTGAAAAAAAATTATACATCAAATCTTTAAGGTAAGAATGTTTGTTGTTTTCTTCACAGATTTATCTCTTTTACTCAAACGCTGGCAAAGTTTGGGTACCACAGTTTCACTATATAAAATGGAAAGAACACATATCAAATAATTATACATACTATAACTGATAATTTAAACTGAAAGCGTAGCTTGTCCTATCATTTAAATTCCCGTGAAGTAAGTTATATTTAAAAATCATCTATCCTCTTGAATTAGGAATACGTGCGTCAACACTCATGAAGCTTCTAGCATTATAAGTTAGTTTAGAAAGTTTATTCTCGTCTGATTATCTTAGCAGTAAAATTTAATTCCTTAATAGCCGACTGAGTTTAAGCTAGAAATATAATTTCTGTTTTCCCCCGTAACTCGTCACTATAAAATAATACAGACTATATAAATTAAGCGCTCTGCACCAAATCTAACTAGTGAAATAAAATAAGCAATTTAACACTAAACACTTCACAAAATACTAGATGTAATATATGATATTTTACCTCCAAACAGAATTACAGTTTCACAACGACTAGGATAATTCACTAGATAGGTATTTAGAAGCTCGGCAAAATTCGACGAGAAACTAATGACTTCGCTATACAAGCTTCATTCACTAGCACGAGTGATTCTGTCTACTGCAAGTTGGAGAATGAAAAGAAAGTTTCAAACTCTGGTTAATATCTGTTTCCAGACAAAGAGGTAAACGTTAGAATTCGCAAAACGAAGTACTCTCCCCTTTCCGTCTTTAACGATTACGTTTAACACCTAAACGCATGCCGTAACTGCCACCTTGCGTCTCTGACACCTCCGTCTAAGAAACGGCCGAAGCGCTTCGTGTCAGATGCAAATGTAGACAACTTGTCTGCACTGCAGGGGCAGTTTTTGCACCTACCCCGAGAAATTCATCCTGAGAACCATAACTGACACTTTGCTTTCTCGCACCTTACGCCAACTCTGGCCGTGGAGCGTGAGTGTCATATCACCTGACACTGAGAATCTACCTTGGAAACTACATGTCAGATGCAAACTACCAGACAAATGTCTCCTCATCATGTCTGACGGAGTGAATTCTCACACTTCAGGCCCAGAAACTTAGCCGAAACTGTAGACAGCTGTCTGCTCCCCTGTCTGACGGAATGCATTCTAACACTCTGCGTTTCGGGTAGGGGCTGACACGTTACGTCATAACTGCGTTCTCACTTTAATCAGCAATGAAATGCGTTTCTAAATGAGAAACGAAACTGGCGAAAGTGAGAATGGAAAAAATATTATTTCTCGCAAACGAATGGATGCGAAAAATATAGGAAAAAGGTAAAGAGTGATAATAAAAATAGAGGATACGGGTGAAAGAAAAAGAAGAGGATATAGGCAATTTAATGATCATAACCTCTGTGACAGTAACGGTTATAAGTTAGTGTTAAAAAATATTCTCGTCTGATTATTTAGCAGTCTAATTAAATTCCTTTATATAGCTACAATGAGTTTAAAGCTAGAACTTTTAATTTATCCTGCTTTCCACTGAACCACGTCACTAGAGAATATTACCGATTTTTAAATTAACTTCTTCTGCACAAAAGAAACCAGTAAAATGAAATCGGCAATTTAACACTTTAAACACTCACAAATACTAGATATATTAAATATAATATTTACCTCCGCACAGAACTACAGATTAATAACACGAACCAGAATAATTCAATATACTGGTAGTCTAGAACTCAGAAAATATTGCTAAGAAACTCAGAACTTAAGCAATATACAAGATATTTCCTAGCACGAGGGATCTGTCTACTGCAAATTTTGGAGTAAGAATGACTTGTCTAAAACTCCCTTCGGTGGATATATCTTAAACAGACAAAGAGTCCCACATTTTTCGCAAATCCGAAATAATCTCCCCGTTCCGTCTTTAATGCTTTCCATAACCAGAAGACCTGTCATAAACTGCCACTCGTGCGTCTTCGCACCTACGCTGAGAAACTTAACCGTAGAGCGTGAGTGTCATGGAAAAACCAGACTTTATGTCTCATTCCAGAGCGCTGCATGAGTGTCATATTACACTTCACGCCTAGAGACTAGCCTGAAGAAATGCTGTGACAGGTGAACATGTAGACAATTGTCTGACTAGGCCGTAATATTCACAGTTATTTCGTCCCGTCCAGGGACTGACACGATTACGCAATACGATGCGTTCTCAGTAAGAGAAAGAAACAGGTAAACGTTAGAATGGGAAAATATATTTATGTCGCAAATGAACGAATGCGAAAACAGGAATAGGATAAAGAGCGATAATAAAATAGAGGACACGAGTAGAAAAAGAAGGAATATAGAAAATTTATTGATCATAATCTCTATACGACACAGACTTGCAGGTTGGATTGGAGATGTGTCTCTGATTTAGCAATCAGGACAACATCATCAGCAAATGCTAGCTCTGAAATACAGACCTGTCTCATCTTCCAGTACCACACTGAATACTTTCTTGTTCTCTCCTTACATGCCTTGATGGCATCGTCCATGAGGAGTATGAAAAGATAAGGTGACAGGATGTCGCCTTGTCTTACACCAGTGGTGGTCCTGAACTCTTCTGACTTATGGTTTGCTGTCCTCACATAATTTCTGCAAGTCTTGTAGAATCTCTGTATAGCATTAATCAGAGGTGCTGGAATGTTCTTTCTTGCCAAACAGTCCCAAAGTTTGCTCCAGGGGACCCTGTCAAACGCCTTTTCCAGATCTATGAAACAAAGATGGACCAACCTCGTGCCACCGAAAGTTATTTCGGGAGGTACGCTCCTATGGTCAGAAATGACTGGCAGGGAAGATAGAAGGGCTCACAGCAGCAGAGGAAGATAAGCTCATAGAAATATCCACGGATGGTGCTCTGAAATTCGGTAATCTGAACTAAACAACGAATGCTCCCATAAGGGGAGGTCACTCTATACTTAAATACTACCAGGCAGTTTAATAGGATTGGTTCTCTTGTTCGGTGGCTGTCAACTTTAGTTCAAGAGCGGAGTGAAGACTACTAATGTACAGCTGAATAAACTTAAGGGTGGCGATATCTGGTTTATTCTTCGGTACTTTCTTGAGAAGAAAGTGCTGTAACCATCTTGCCAGCTCGACTGTTTACATCTGAAGGCGAAACATACGCACCTCATTTTTTATCTTACCTTAATTAAGTTTGAGAAAGACGAGATGTATACTCCAACAGAAACTATGCTCCAGAGATGTACGAAGATGAAGAAATGTGAAGAAACAACACAAATAAAACAGGAACTAGAATATGAGGTATAGTATAGTAGAGTTTCAGAAAAGTATACAAAGGCCGCCATATTCACTAAGTGTACATCAATACATCCGAGATTTTTTTTTTTTTCAAATTGCCTTCAACCTTTCCTTTTATTATGGTTTTCAGCAAAGTGGTAGGCCTATGTATTTTTATACGATCACAATATTTTGATTTCATTCTTTTTTATATTCCTAGCTGTTCTAGGATTTCATACCACCACCCCCCACCACACACACATCTGTACATGAGAATAACTTTATTCTTTTCTATATTTAGATCTCAGACGCCACAATTCTTTCTTCTAACTTCTTAATCATTGTCCCAGTTTCTACACCATACAGTAATCATCAACATCCATAATTCTCGCCATTCATACATTGGTCACATCTAAGGGATGCAACTGTGGTTGAAAGTTAGACATTAATTGTATTGTTTCCCTTAAATGTACTCTCCTGAAAATACTAACACTCAACGAAAAAAAGTTAGTGAATTGCGCAACACAAAGTGAGTGACAGTGATATATGAATAAAATGTAAGTTTTTGATTGTAGAACCCAGTTTCATTCCAGAAATGGATTTAACTAATCATTTGTTAAAAATATCCTTAAAATGTAGGTATTTGATTGTTTCTTCAAGACAAAATTTTAATTTAAAGTATTGCAGACTTATTATTGTGGATCAAAATGGTAAGATTTTTTTATTGCACTCTAGAAATTATATAAAAGTTGTGCGCTTTTAAACTTTGCACAAACTGCACGATGCTTAATATAGCGCACTTCATTTTTTCCACCAAAGTTTTCAATTGTATTTTACATAATAAATAGAAAACACAAAGTAAATGGTACAAAATCTACACTGAAACAACATTTCATTGTTATTATTTTTAATTTGTCACTTAATTATTTCCCTTTGATAGAACGAATGAACGAACAAACTTTATTTTTGAAGTGTTAAGAATTGGGCGCACAGGCCCGTCTAACATTCTGCCCTTCCACTCTCATTTATCTTGCACATTATATCCTTTTATTCCCACATGTTACTTTGATAGAAAATAGATTATGCCCCTTAAAGAAACCAGCATTAACTTCTTACCATCAAAGTTTCAGTATGAAAATTACGTAAAAGTGGCGCACTGAAGATCATTGTACTAATTTGCATGACGCCTAAACTGAGCACTGTTCTTGCTAATATTCTTCAGTATGCACAATTACCGTACATGAAACTGTTTTAAAACAGGTCAATAGATTCAAATACTTTGGCATGTTAATAACATTTTATCTCATTAGTGAAGGGTAGAATATTTTTGTTTGTTTGATTTGATGATGAGAAATATCCTGTTCAACCTCTGATGGGTTACAATTAGTATATATTTTGTTTTCAATGACTTTCATTTCATATAAGTCATATGTATTATAAGAGGCAAAAGCAGCATTTTATAAAATGAAATATATTTTGTGCAACAACACTTTGTCAGTGGAAGTATGAAAGAGAGTTCTTCAGTCCTGACACATGAATTTGGGTCATAGACAATTAGTAAACAAGTAGGAAAAGCATCACGTTAGAGCCAGACAAAACCACCCTTCCTTTCATCTTGAGACGTTGTCAGTTTCTTGTAATTTTGACTTTTGCCAGGACAATCAACAAAATGCAGAGACAATTATTTGATCACGTAGGTGTGTGCTTACCAGAACCAGTCTTTGCTCATGGCAAACTTTATGTAGCGCTCACGAGAGTGTAGTGAGATTTGGTACCACTTGATTTGTTTGTGACAAAATGTGTAACGTGACACACACACACTCACACAGATCACAGGGAACGCAATGGATCTTGCTTTGAAGTTTGAAGAAGGTAAAAAAATGTGATATATGTTTAGCCAGACGGTATTGAAGAACGAGGAAATAGCGAATATAGGGAATGGCCCACTTTAAAATTTTGCATTAACAGGAAAGAAAATTTAAAGCTACAAGAGCAAGCCTGGTTAAAAGTTATTTAAATAATAATAATTCACCAAAGGATATAGATTATGAATGATATCCAAAAGGATATTATTCAAATATAAATATTTTTAAAAATAATTAACATTTTTCATTGTCGTCACATCTGCTAAAAGTTAGCTCATAATCTTTAAAAATTTATTATAACTACATACCTAAACGAATTTCAATAAAACTTGGATTGAATGAAAGCCTCAAATGGGGAAAAGGAAAGGATACCTAGGAAAGAAGGAAGGATATAAGTGTGTAGTGAAAAGAAGAGAAAACAAGTACAGAAAAAGCACAGATCACCTCAAACCAGGAGATAAAACGAAAATCTTATGGGACTTCAGGCAGTGCTTTCTTGTACGGGAGAGATGTCCAAAATAAGGACAGAGCAGAGCATTGAAAATCACACACACCAAATCCAGAAGCCAGAGTGAGAAACTGGAAGACAGTATCTGCAAGAAAAGTTCTTTTTCATGCTGCATGCAGGGCAGATTAACGTCAACCAATACAGCCTCACCATGAGCTTATTAATCCTAAGAGGGTATGTAAGTTTATTAAAGATATATGTATGACTAATATCATTTCATTTCAGATTTTATTTACGATTTGATTGTATCAGACATAATAAAAAGAGAATGACGCTAACCAGAGATAACCTCCACCGGCATTGTCAGGAAGCATAACCATTAATTGGTTTGCCAAATATATCATGGCTAGTTCTTGCCTGGAAGCTTACAACATACCAGCTAGTACATTAGTGACTTGGCATCCATAAGTGGAAGGCAAAGGTTATATCGTACCCATGTATCATAACATGTGATTTATTCATGTATTCTGTTAATTCTGCACAGTATACAGTATCTTATCATGCTATCTCTGTAACATACTACCATGAATCATTCATTTATATACAAACACTGAAGACATGGTCACCTCATGAACAGCAGTGGGTGATGAGATTGTTGGAACACCATGGCCACCTATTACTTTTCGTTCCAGGTTTTATGATCGAGATTTATGATCATTCCTGATCGAATTTAACTAAAGACTAGAGGACCGTTGAACCTGCTAACTGAAGCCTAGAGGTCAACCAATCTTCAACACCTTAGTCCCCCATAGTTATAGGGCGGGCTGAAGGACAGTCTATTGATTCAAGGTGTCTCAGGAACCTCGAGCAGTTGTGACTAATACCAGATGAGTTATATGTATAGCCATCTAAAAAATCCTGTGAGCAGTTTCTAAAGTGATGGTCGATGATGATAACAGCTAGAGACTAGATAGCAAGATATATCAAAATATACTGTGACAGACTGTTCTAAATTCATTGGAAGATTCATCCAAGATTTTTTTCAATTATTTATTTTAATTTGTAACTATAAATAATCATATATTTTACCATCTTCCAACACCCATTTCTCATTACAAGAATATACAGATGTACATAATAAATTATGAAATTGTACTCATTTGACTTGGTAAATTTTTAACTGTTAAATATTGAGGTACTTTTTCTAATATAATTATATTATCACATAGGGTTACTATAGCGAAATTGGCACCGTATACTTCTGAAGCCTAAATCTATTGTCAAGCTCAGAGTATTCACAGCCGTAGCTCAATTTTGATACCAGTGTACTTCTCGGGCACTGAAACTTCATACTTTCAGGAGAGAGATTCTACTTCTTCTCTACCACTATCATCACACTAGGAAAACCTTTCGCTACAGAGAGGAAGGAACCCAACCAATCTTAAAGTATAAATCCAGGAAACAGTCTACCAGGGGAAGATTTTAAAAGATACACCAACATTCATGAAAAACTTTATCACAAAAGAACTATTAGTTAATTAGTCAATTTCCAGTCCATTAGATCAATATCATTTCTCTCCATGTCATTTAGGACATGGCTTCATATTTAATGCTTCCATATAATGTTTACTACAAAGATCTGATGGCAGTGACCAGTAATAAAATGACCAAAGTAGAAACAGTGCCGTTTTTATGAAATGTAACAGAAAGAGCACACCATAATTAAAAATTCGACAATTGTGATGGGTTTCTTACTTGTAAAAGTAATAATACTTGATGACTGTCATTTTTAATTTGTGAATGTATCCCATTCCTCTCTATCTCATGTCAAGGGCCTCAATTCTTTCTTCCAATTGCTTGTTCATTGTCCATGTTTCCACATCCTACAGTAATGAAGAATATATGTAACGTTTCATAATTCTCAGTTTTAATTTGTGAGTTAGTTGTAATGTATGTCAGTTATTTATCTCATGTTGTTTAATTATTCTCATAATTCTCAGTTTTAATTTGTGAGTTATTTGTTTAGATGTCAGTATTTATCTCATGTTGTTCGATGTATCTATAGCTATTCTTTTCTTGATTTCCATTTATATCTGTCATTTTTACTTATTATGTGTCCAAGACACGGGAGACTCTTGACTTTTCCATTATGAATCATTGTTTCACACCTCTCTTTATGTTTATACAAGCACTTAACATGTCATAATTTTTCATGTGAAGTAAATCAATGACAATCAACGAGTGGCAGGAAAGCATAAAAGCTTCATCTGTGACACAGAAAAAAGTAAAGGATCCATTATGCATCATTGTTTCACACCTCTCTTTATGTTTATACAAGAACTTAACATGTCAGAATTTTTCATGTGAAGTAAATCAATGACAGGCAACGAGTGGCATGAAAGCATAACAGTTTCATCTATGATGAGCAGTGAGGCTTCTCTAGCTAAATATATCATTATAAGATGGTGATGCATATATATTCAACCATGATATGCTTAATACAAATGAGGAAAATTCCAAACATTTTGTAAAAAAGAAAAATACAGGCATATATATGTCTGAAAAAAACACATAAGCTGTGAAAAGATTGGGAAGAAATACAAAGTCAAACAATTTAGTTTCCAGGTCATAATATACAGCTTTTCCATCTCTTTTTTGCTTTGTTTTCCTTAGCTACCAACTGTCAAAGCCATCAATAGCCATTATGCCTGGTGGCATCTTGTAGGGTGGCAACAAACTGCTTTCACTTTGCTCAGCAGTGGCCATCCTTCAGGCACTGCCCCAGCTCTGGTTCTTTGTTTGCATCTCTGCCTCCACAGTTGTCCATCAAGATGTTTTTGGTCACCTCTCTTTAGCTTACCTTCAGAGGTTCATAGCATTGCTGTTCTTGTGATGGCATTGATGTCTCTTCTGAGGAGCTTTTCCATACTTTCCCAAAAATGTGCTATGAAAAGTTGGTAGAAATTTGCTACAAATGGTTGGGACACTTTAGAAAAATAAGAAGTGATATATTATAAGTATTTTAAAATAAGAATAAAAAGGTAAATGTAAAGGTAGTCCCATAACAGACACTGATTTATGTGAGTAAAGTGTTAGAGACTATACTAGGTCCAGCTTTATGAATAGGGGTGACCATTTATATTAAATGGGTGGATTGGGTCAATATTTAAAAATTGCTGCAATCATAAGACACAGCTCCCAATTGTTATTCAGTGGTTTTAGTTGTAGTTTAAGTAGGGCTGCTGAGCTCGTCTTTCTTTAGCAGCCAGTGCCAGTTAAAGAATTTGCCTGTGTTCTGTTGTTCTTGAGCATTTCTGTACAGAGTGTTTGTGATTGTTTGAGAGACTGGGAGTAGTGTTCTTCTTTACGTGGAAGTAAACAAAACATAGTAACATATCGATGAGACTACGATTGTATTGTAAAGCTTCTTGGATCTTACAGAACTGATTCTTTAGCAGGACTTCTCGTTTTGTTATTTCATGTTCTCCTTTTGATGTTCATTGATTGTTGAATTTCTTGTTTTGAAATTTCTTTTTATTCTGGTTTTTTATTGTGTTGTTTTATTTTGCATCTGTCTGTATTGCCGATCTTATCCATGTTTCTCATCCTGTTACATGTTTACTGTGTCTATAGTATTTTTCTGTGGTCTTTCTATATTTTTGTCCTTGTCGCCTATCTGTAACTGGCTGATGAAGGGTGAAACCTGAAATGTCTCATTGTTTCCTGTGTACCCTTAATTTGTAAAACTCCATACCATTTTATATTTTAATGAATGTACCATTTCTGTAGTGAGTCCTGGGACAGGGAACCACACACTGAACTGTTTCATATGGAGCAGGTTATCTACATAAGGATGGGTACAGTTTTGAAAATTAGACTCATGGGAGAAGTTTAATTTGTTTAAGTGCTTGTTGAGTTCGGTTCTGTTCTAAATTGGAAGATCAAGCTCTGCTTCACACATCATAGGTTACTGATGCTGTCATTCTTGTTGGAATGAGTGGTTTCTTTATACAAGGCATGTCTTCTAGACTCTTCGCATTCATTGGTTCAGCCACTCTTCTTTGATGTTGTTTTTGGAGTATTAATTTAGCTGTCTGCTTATTGGCTGGATTGTTTGTTTGAACCATGCCTGCTCTAGTTTTACTAAGCTGTCAGGTTTTCTTTCTTTGGTTGGTATGTCTGTGTATTTGTATCAGAGAGGGACTCTGATGTTGTTTGCTGTTACATGCTTACGCAATAGCACACTGGCTGTCAATTAATTCCTCACACACAAAAAAGGAAAGGATTTATTTTGTGCCCATGAGGCCATGTTAAGCTCATATTTTCTTGACCATATGGCACACTACGGGTTTTATGGTCAGCATCATGCCGGTCACATTTAACCTTCCCAGAGTTGCTCTGGTACCCAATTCATGTGGCTAGGTTGCGCCTGGAGCTGTTTGTGGTCTAAAACATCCCTCCTCAACTGGGGGTTGAACCAGGACTGCAGTGCTGGGAAGCCAGTGCACTAACCACTGTGCTACCCTGGCTCTACAATTAATTCAGCCAGCTGTATTTAGTTTTCTATGTTCAGTTTGGAGGCATCTTTCTATTGTGTTGATTTTGAATCAGTGAAGATTATGATATTTTAGATCTTAAAGATGTTTTATTTAAATTAGCTGAATATTGCTGGAGAATTGTGTTTATTGCTGTAGTTTCTGCTTGGTGATTAGTACTGAATTCTCCACATGGTTTACATATTTCTTGTGTTAAGCAATTTGTGACAAAGCAGTCAGTGACCATCACACTTAGTGGCGTCTTGTACGGCAGCAGCTTTGCTCAATTGGCAGCAATCCTTCATATGGTGCCCCAGCTCTGTTCATGCTTAGCATCTCTGCCTTCACTGTTCTCTGCCAGATGACTTTTAGCCAGTCTTGCTTTACTTTTGTTCTTGAGTCTATAGATGATAGTTCTGGTGATGATGTCAGAGTCTCTTCTGATGATGTGCTAAACCCATTTCCAGCATCTATCCACTATGATGGTGTGCTTGTCTTCTTGGTGGCTCCGAGTAAACAGTTCCTGGTTGGTGAAGGTGTTTGACCAGAAAATTTACAGAAATGTCCTCAGGCAGGACGTATGGAAAGATGACAGTTTGGATGTTTTCTTTTCTGTTACTCTCCAGCATTCTACACCGTACAGAAGTACAGAAATTATGCAGCTCTCGTATATTTTTAATTTAGTGTTTGCGCTGTACTGGGAAGATTTCCAGATGTTTTTTTTAGTTTGGCGAAGGCTATTCTGGCCTTGTTCATTTGGCCACTGATATCTTTCCATGTTCTGCTGCTATCTGGTATTCCTCAGTATGTAAATGTGTTTGTACTATCTCTTGGTCCCTTATTTTTATGGGTGCAGGTTTCTTATACTGAGTGTCATGACTTCAGTCTTCTTGAGATTAATGTTTAATCCCACCTGTTAGCTATGTTTATTTAGTTTACCTATTTTTTCTTGGATGTTTTGATGTGACGGTACAAATAGTACATCATCTGCTTATTCTAGATCTTCCATTGTAGAGAATGGTGTTCATCCTATTCCTCTAGGGACATCCACTATTGTCTGATGTATCACCCAGTCTATGACAGTTAAAAACAGAGTGGTTGATAAGTGACATCTCTGCAGCACTCCTTTTTTACCACAAAAGTAAGGTAACTCTTCCTAACACTGAACGTGAAATTAGCAAACTTAGTTTCCAGAGCAATCTTGTGTACTGTTTGGATAGCCAAACTGTATCCGCACTGTACAGTCGTATGCTTGCTACAGGTTGGTGAGCAAAAATTACAGCTGTGATGTGTTTACCCTCTGTGGATATGCATCACTTTGGATGTGCTTAAATCGATTTTTTTCCATGTTTGTGTGCACATCCCAATGAAATTTACTTGGTGATCTGTTCTGCTGCCTTAAGCCATCCTGGTTTTTATCAATGACTTTGTTGCTTTCCAGCCATCAGTAAAGCCTGTGATTCACATTTTTCTCAGCAACTTTTCCAGTAGCTGAGGTAAGTGAGACTGGTCAGTAGACATCAGGTTCTTCAGCTGGCTCCTTTTTCTTCATAATTAGCTTGATATTTACAGTCAGCCCTGCTTTTGACAGTGTTGATTGTCCCTTCCATAGATTGATTGGCAATGATAATTCAGATTAATATTTGTAAAATTTAATACATTACATTCTTTTGTACTATTTTACTATAACATATAATTTTGCAAATCATTTTATGGTACATTTAACTGGTGCCACAGCACACCAGGCAGGCACTCTCGACACACCAGTGTTCTGTGGCACAATGGTTGTGAAACACTATTCTAACCCACTACAGTTTTTTTTCTTATTCTTAGGATTTGAAATGTGTTTTAAATATTTATATGAAATATAATTTATGTTTTCAGCCTCCAAGAAATAGTCAGACACAGTTCCCATCTATGGATGAAAAAATTAAACTAGAGCAGGATTGGAAAGTGAGTTGTTTTGTTTTCCTTGTTGCAACTGACATACTAATTCTTCCTAATGTTGACCCATACCCCTACTAGCAACTAACTTAACACTACATTTTAGGTTTCACTAAGTTGCTTTTGAAAATTTGAAAAGATGCAAAAATGACAAACCAAAATTCATGTTTCTGAAGAATAGTTAAAATAATTGCTTAATGATTTATCTCTTTCAATGTCTTCTAGGATTCTGTAGGTGCAAAAATCTGCAAAGTCAGCTGATACCATGGTAACAACAACAACAACAACAATATTTTCCCAGTAACTTCTACTTATCCTGACTGAACTGTATAATATTTGCAGTTATCCCCACTTAATCCTTCCTCATCTTCTACCCAGCTTGAGTTTTTTGTTTTGTTTTTAGGGTTTTAAACTTTGTTGTATATTTATATAAACCAACATTTTTTCTTTCCAGCCTCCAAGAAATATTCAAGCACAGTTCCCTTTTATGGATGAAAAATTTAAACTGGAGTGGGATTGTAAAGTGAGTTTTTTTTATATTTTTTATTTATTTTTACTATTGTTACTACTGACATAGTAAATCTTCCTACTGTTTATCCTTACCCGTTTTTTTGGATCAGGTTGCAAAAAAATGTGGAATAGATCAAATTTTTCTAGTGAGTCTCAGTAAAATCTTATAAATTTTCTTAGCATGTTACTCTTTAACTTCTGACTTCCTCTTCCTATTTCTCTCCCCCCCCCCCCAGATGAAAAGAATAATGAAAATGGCATCTCTGATGTCAGGGGGAAACAGGAACAAGATAATGAGGTTACAATTTAATTTAATGTTTTATATATACATTTAATGGAGCTTAATTAAAGTAGAAAATATTTGCAAGTAGTCTGTTGTGCGTACACTTTTCATCTCAATTTGATGTGTACATTAGGTTTACTGTCATAATACAGCATGTGATATACTGCTATGGCCCATTACTCTTTCTTCTCAGACTTCAAGGCATATTGAGACTACAGCTGCATTCAGTGGTGCAAAAATAAAACTGGAACTCACTTCATGAGTAATTTATTTGTTAATTATTGTAGTACTTGTTCATTGTAGCACTTGAGAACCATACATTCTTACTGTCATTGAAAATGATGTATTGTACAGTTTGTTTCTCATTTTTTAGAATCATACTTTGCTGGCCCTGTTTTATGAATAAGCTTATACATGATGATGTTAATATATGCACCCGTGTGTTGCCGGGGCCCGAAAGGGGAGCAAAGAATAGTAACACTGAACCCTACCACGCATGTCGTAAAAAGCGACTAAGGAGGGTTGGGCATGGGGCTGTTTACCCCATCCCGTAAAAACTTTGCACAGCGGGCTGATCACCTGCTTGCCAACCAATCTGATTACGGAAACAGCGATAGATTGTTTGGTCTGTTTTTGTTCCACAAAGACGCCACTAGGCGTGGTGGAAACAGCGATAGATTGATCAATTTGTTGTTGCCCTAAGACGCCACTAGGCGTACTGGCCACATACTGCTTTGCCGGTTGGTGGCTAAGGATGGAAGAAGAAGAATGATGTTAATATAGTACCCTAGTGTTTGAATGTTTCTACTTGTTTCAGATTGGTACCATTTATATTTATTTGACATTCTCACACCTGCAAAGAATATATTATCATTATCAGATGTTAAAAATATTTCAATTACCAGCAGGCTCCACATGAATGACTCAATTAAAAATCTGAACAACGGCTGGAATTTCCATGTGCCTGTGGTAGGAAATTCTCTACTCAGAGAGGAATGAAAATCCAGAGAATGAAAAAGGGGTGTGGGAGTTCATCAGGGGTAGATCAACAGTGCTCTGTCTCGACGGGTAAGACATTAGAAGAACGCAGCCAGGAGTCAATACACAGTGCTGAGTACATTCAAAATGATCTACCTGATGATGATCTTACACACTTCTTGGACGGGAAGAGAGATGCAATCAAGTGTCCACCTGCCAGTGCAAAAGGGCTTTGGGAACAGCTGGACGAAGCCTTGGCAAATGAGTTGGATAACAACCTGAAGCAGATAACTTTGGAGAAGATGGAATACTTTGGCGACATAATAAAGTTGCTACCAAAGTGAAATGGGTTCATTTTTGATACAAGACAACAGGAGGCTGAGACACTTGGGAGTCATGACCCAAGTGGGCCCGCTTCCCTTAGAGTGCAAAGGAGTATACAGGGCAGAAACACTTGTTCGATGGGGGGGACTGCTTCTGATGATCAGATTGCCTCCTGATGTATCGCTCTGTAAAGAGTTTCCTATCATCATCATCTCTTAATATATACATATTTTTATTTTTAAATTTCAACTACAAAGCTCTACAGTTTCTATATTGTCATTACAAACATTATGGCAGATTATGGTCTAAGTGAGGTACCTGTTGTTTAAATTTAAATGTCATTGATGAGAGGCGTTATATGTCCTTTATATTTAACGAGAAGCAATAAATGAGTTTTGTCCTTTTTAGAATTAGCTCCCTGATGCGTGATGCCATATGATGATGGATGGTATCCGCATGTCTGGTTTTGTGTAGTGTGCAGATGTGTTCAGTCAAACAATGTTCATACAAAAATAACAGGGCAATCCACATAGGACGTCAGTAAACTCACGACGTATAAAGTCAATGATTCTTGTAACAGCCGTTGACGTTTTTCTTCATTATTTATTGTGGACGCCACAGTGACAAAATGGTTACGCGAATATGTAGGCACATCAAACAGTCATTATCACAGCAACATTCAATACAGCAATAGACGGTAGACAGCATTACAATGATGAGTCAGATGCATGTTATATTTCATAGTGCTGTAAATGTAGTCAGGTGAAAAACTCCATCCTTTTCTATAACAGCCAGGAGATAACCAGATGTATGAGATCAGTTCACTCTCCTTAGTCTGACTTCAGCAAGACAGACACGTCTGCCGAAGTATAAATAATGTCCTCAAAAATATCCTCTAGATAATAAAGGTTTTCCAAACCTAGTTCATTTAACAAAGTAGCAAGTAATGGTCCTTGGGACATGCATCAACCGATGCAGTACAATACAGCGACATGTGAGCTGGGAAAACATCTCGTGACGACGACTTTTCGAAGACAGGCTATGAATCGAAATCGCTCACGACCCAAAATCGATAGAGTTAATGAAAAAGTCAATTTACCTTGCTTTCATGAAATACACAGAAATATCACGCCTCCCGACGTGTGGGAAAACACTAGAGGTATTATCTCGAATAAACGAAATATCCATTAAGAGGACTACACATCCCTGACAGAACAAAAAATAGCGGAGATCCCCTCTTCAACGAGGCATCTCTTTCGCCATTCAAATCGCTCACTCCACTAGTGGTGGGCGGAAACCGATCGACCAAAAAACAAGACCAGTCATGCGCAGTCCAGCGCAAAAAGACCACAGCTCAAAACTTAACTGCATTCAATACCAACGCGGGAAGACAAATGCTTACCGAGAAAAGTGACTATAAATTTCAAGCAGTTGTTGCCCTTGCGTTATAAAATAGATATTGTAATAAAACGATGTTGCGAGAATTTATCACGCAACATATCACCACCTCCTCCCGATAAAAAAAAAAAAAATGTGGAACATATTTTTTTTTTTTTTAAATATCAAAGAGCATGCGATAAGCTGCTCAAAACGCACGAATTATGTGCTGATAATTAATTAAATTGCCTAACATGAGGCTAAATATAGAGTGTCTGGTGAGGATATACCTCAACAGAAAAATAAATATGTCTCAAAAAATATTCACATCGGGGAGGTGTCACCAACACACATCACGTTAGCATGTAAACACAATATACGTATGCAAGTTACCATAATCATCATTAAACAGCATACTCTAATATTGTCTTTAAAAATGGATGTACAAATCTGATAGGAAAATTTAAATAGCACATTCTTTGACATGTAATGACATAAGTACATAGTAAAGTTAAACTACATGACGATCCAGGACATATGCTCTGGTATTCCGAGGGTAAGTACACAATCTAGAACTCGTCATGCTTGATACTAGTAAGGTAAGTCCTCAGCTCAACAATGACATTCTGAGAAAGTACAAGCAATATAATGCTAATTAATAACTAATATATGCTTCATAAGGTACAATACATTATTAATAATTGTGGCTGTTTAGTAAACTAACGGCCCTTATATTAACTACTCAGTCCTCCTCTATCATCTTAAAAAACGAACAGAAGAAGATGACAACAAAGCACGATAGTGTGTACATATAAAGTAAGTACAGATGTGCTAATCTATTGTAGAAATATAGGTGTGTTATGACTCTGTAATATATGGAAATATAGGACAGAAGTATTAGTTGGAGTCATGTGGGCATCTAGACAAAATGTCAGCCATCACATTATCCGCACCACGGATAGCTCGTACCGTGAAGTGAAAAGGTTGAAGAGCTATAGCATATCGAGTGGATCTCGAACTCTTCAAATTCTTAGTCTGAATAGCTGTAAGAGCTTTCTGATCAGTCTCTTGAATGAAATGTGCGCCCAGGAGGAATCTTTGTAGCTTTAGAATTGACCAAACCATCGCTAACAACTCACGGTCTAAAACCGAGTAGTTCCTCTCTGCCGCATTTAGTTTTCTAGAAATGTACATAACAGGATGCAGAGTATTTGCATATTCTTGCATCAGTGCTGCTCCAATCCTAGTGGATGAAGCATCACTCCGAAGAACAAAAGTCCTATCAAGAGTAGGTAATCTTAAGATGGGAGGAGAAGAAAATATATTCTTGATTTGGTCTAGTGAAGATTGGCATTCTTCAGACCAACGGACCAGATTAGGCGAACCTTTCTTCAACAATGTTGAGAGAGGTGCCATGATCGAAGATAAATTTGGAATAAATCTCCCATAAAATTGAATTAACCCTAAGAGACTCCTAACTTGTTTCTTCATTTTAGGAACAGAGATGTTCAGTATTTTGGAAGTATTGTGGTCTTCTGTCTTCAAGAGACCATGACCAACACGATGACCCAGGAAAGAGATTTCACCAAAACCAACAAAAGCTTTAGAAGGTTTCGCTGTCAAATTATTCTCACGTAGAGTGGACAGTAAGTCATATAACCCTAAATAGTGATCTTCCCAGGTATCACTGAAGAGACAGATGTCATCTAAGTATGCGATGACATCCGAACGATGTGACAGAATTCGACGCATCATGCGAACGAAAGTGGCAGGGGCGTTCATGAGACCAAAAGGCATAACATTCCATTGAAATAGACCCCTAGGTGTAGAAAAAGCAGTAAGAGGTTTGGCATGCTCTGCTAAAGGCACTTGCCAATAACCTTTAGACAAGTCAAGTTTAGTGAAGAATCTAGAATTAGAAAGTCTAATCAGTAGATCTTCTAACAAAGGCATCGGTTCAGCATCGAACTTTGTGACCTGATTCAATTTGCAATAATCAACACAAATTCGTATGTTCTTATCCTTCTTCCGGACAATAACCATGGAAGAAGAATATGGTGAAGTCGATGGTTCAATTATATTTAATTGAATCATTTCATCCAATTCCTTTTCCACTTGCGACTGAAAGTGTATAGGAATAGGATAAGGCCTAACCCTAATTGGATTATTGTCGGTAAGAATTATGTCATGTTCTATGACATCTGTGTGTCCAGGAATGTCAGTGAGAACATCCTGAAATGTTTGTAACATCGACGAGACTTGTCGATGTTCGTCACCAGAAAGATTAGGAGAAACAGAAACGTTTTTCCAAGATTCTGTAGAATGTAATGGAACCACTGGAAGGGGAAGGTTAACATCAGAGAAGGTAGATTCCTCATCCTGTATGACAGACAGGGATGAATAATGACCGTGAGGTGCAGGAGCATCATCCGTTGCCTGGAAAATAGGCAGCAAATAGTCCGGATGTTCGTGAAATTCCGAAAGCATGTTTATGTGGAAAGTTTTATGCTTTCCATCAATATCGACCACATAGTCAACATCGGAAATCCGAGAGACTATTGCATACGGACCTTTCCATGCAATAAGAAGTCTATTTTCCCTACTGGGGAGTAGGACGAATGCTTTGTCACCTGGACAAAGTTGTCGTAGACATCTATTCTTGTTAGCAAACTGTCTTGCCTTCTCTTTAGCAATTTCTGATGAAGCAGTTGCTAGCTTACATGCCTCAATGATCTTTTGTCTAAGAGCAATGACATACTCATATGAGGATTGAGTTTCATCGCTAATATCATCGGCAGTGATGAGATCGTGTAATAAAGACATAGGGCCGCGTGGACGCGCGCCAAAGACAAGTTCGAAGGGAGAAAATCCTGTGTGTTCATTAGGGACTTCTCTATAAACAAAGAGAGCCGCGGGTAAAACCCTGTCCCAATCTTGAGGATGATCTTCAGTTATCTTACCAAGCAAAGTCTTGAGCGTTCTATTCAGACGCTCAACTAACCCATTAGACATAGGATGGTAGATACTACTGAGAGATCGTTCAATATGTAAGGTAGACATTACCTGTGACATAGTGTCAGATATGAGTTGAGTGCCATGGTCTGACAATATTTCTCTGGGGAACCCCAAGCGAGAAAATATCAACCAAAGAGCATCTGCGATATCTGTAGTAGATATGCTCTTAAGAGGAATAGCCTCTGGCCAACGTGTGCACATATCGACACATGTAAGGATAAACTGATGTCCTCTGGCCGACTTGACCTTAAAAGGGCCAATAATATCTATGGCCATTTTCTGAAACGGCCGAATAGGAATGTCAGCAGCCTGGATAGGCGCAGCATGTCGTGGTCCTCTAGATTTGACCTCCTGACATACCTTGCATGATCGGCAGTAAATACGAATGTCCTTATTGACAAAAGGCCAAAAGAAAGCCGCAAGGACTCTCGACTTCGTACGGGAAAAACCCATATGTCCAGCACATTGCGAGTCATGAGCATGTTGTAATATTTGCACTCTCATGCTCTTGGGAACAAGAATTTGCGAATGTGCCGACGTAGTCGAATCTTGTACCATACGTACAAGTACGCCGTTTCTCATTGCAATCCAAGATTTTCTATTTGTATCCTGATTCGGATCACCTTTCTTCGCAAGAACGAAGAATTTTTTTAAAGAAGGATCTTCTTCTTGCAATTTTATGAAAGAGTCACGAGTGATTACTAAGTGACTATCTTGGCTATCAACTTCATTATCACTATTCAGTGAAGTTTCGGGTGTTTGTAGAGCTTGTGCTCTTGTAACTACTGCATTTGTAGCTTGCATGTTATTATCTTCCCAAGCAGCAATCTGCTGTGGGGTACACTCCCTAACTCCGTGAATACGACCAATAATAAGGTCCACAATAGGATTAGGTAAGAGACAAGCATGCACATCTCCAGTAAAGAAAGGAGTGGCAATGCGAATTACAGCAGTAGGATATTTTTTCTAGAGTGCCGCCAAATGTGACACATTTAATAACCCTTCCTGTAGCACAAGATGGATCTACAAGCGATTGTCTAACACCAATAGTGGTGCATCCGGAATCGAAAAGTAGTGAGACCGGAGTATCATTAACAAGACCCTTATGTAGAATTAAAGAACCTCTCCCGTCATGCGCAACAGCAGCAGGAAGAGCGGGAAGTGGGTGACCACAACTCAAAGTAGTTATGGTACCCGGTTCGAATAAAGTACTGCATTGGGGGCATTTGTTTGCTCTCTCAAAGTCAAAAGCAGAACCAGTGACAGCGTCAAAGTTTTTTACTATCAACAACATGATTACAGGCTCCCTCAGTTTCCTGTTGTACAGCATTAGCCTGCTGATATCTCTTTTTTTTGTGTTGAGATCTACCCCGACTATTATTACCTCTGAAGTTATCAGAGTTATTATTATCTCTGCAGTTATTATTGTCTCTATTGTAATTGTTATCCTGGTTCGAATTCCAGTTTCCACGATTACTATCATGTTCACATTGATGCGAACATCTATTTGTTTGGTTCTGAGGTCTTCGGCAGGAATAACCTCTATTACCATATCCTCTTTTGAAATGCCTATAATTATTAGGGTGATAGTAACGACCACTATCAGGTTGTCTCCAATTCTTCGAAGAAGAATCACCATGAAATTGATTTCCATGATTTTGACAGAAATTACCGCTACTCTTTCTATCAAAATTTTGTTGGAATCTACGAGCAAAGTTTTGGCCATACGGAGCTGCCGAAGCAACTGGTAAACCTTCTTTCACCTTAGAGTTACCCATGGTTATGTGTGGGTGCGCAGTTACGTATTGGCAACAGAAATCTTCCATTTCTTTTATTGTTTTAGGTTTACGTTCATGAAGGAAAGCAAGGAAAGACTCATTGACAGACGACATGACTTTGTCTCTAAGTATTAAGTCCATAAGTCCTTCGTAAGTTTTTTCCGTCTTAGATAGTTCAACCCATCGTGAGAAAGTAATGCGTATTCTTGCAATAAACTCGGAGAATTCAACTCCATTTTCAGGTAACATGTTTTTAAATTGTAGACGATAAGCCGTCTTCGTTAAGCTGATATTTCTTTAACAAAGCGGCCCTGACAACCTCATAATTGTTCTTGTCAGGTTCATCCACCATATTTAATATACTTAGAGCTTTACCTGTCAGTATCCCTGATAACTGATAAACATATTTTGCTTTGTCTATGTTATGAGCTGTACATGCTTGTTCAAATCTGTCCAGATAGAACATTATGTCATCACTGGAAGGACTAAATGTTGGTAACTTAATCTTAAAAGTATCATTATTAGCCTTACCAGAAGATGAACCCTTGTTTGAATCATTACCATTACTCATGCTCGTCAATTTCAATTTTTCCAACTCTAAAGCTAAGACCTTTTCTTCATGTTCCATTTTTGCTTTCCTCTCATCAGACTCTCTCTGTAATCTTCTTTCCTCAGCCTGAGCCTCTTTTTGAAGTCTTTCATTTTCAGCTTCTTTTTCAAGTCTTTTATTTTCAGCCTCTTTTTCAAGTCTTTTATTTTCAGCCTCTTTTTCAAGTCTTTTATTTTCAGCTTCTAGCTGTAGCTGGAGTTTTCTCTCCTCAGCTTCTGATTCCCTTTTTTGTTTTTTCCATTTCCATTTGGAATCTTTTTTCATCCACCTGCATCTGCAGTTTCTTTTGTTCAGCTTCCATTGCTTTATCATATCGAGCAGTTGCAAATTCTTCTAACTTATCACCAGTCTTCCCAAGCAATTTACCCCTGCTCAATAAAGTGCTCAAATGTAGACATGTTGTCTAACATATGAGTCCAAAACCTGAAATAATTAACTAATTTATTTCAAACCTAAGTGTAACAAGTCTTAATTAAGCACTTGTATATTCACATCACATTATATTATCCCAGTCTCTGTGGGAAACAAGTCTCCAATCAAAGAACTTGTATATGAAATATCAGCACTCAATTCTTGATCATAAGTGCACTTCTCATTCAATAGTGCACGACACTATTCATCATTCATTTATCATCAGTGTAGTAGTAACAGTGCATTAGCATAGCCCATTAACTAATTACTATAACTGTAAACAATGACTATGTAAAAACATGCAGAATGTAAACATTGAAAATGTAAACAATGCAAACAATGTAAACAATAACAATGTAAACAATAACAAAGATCAGCAACAATACAAAAACTTTCGCAGAAATCAACTAAAAATAAAGCAGAAATTAATGAAATATCACAAAAAATGTGACGATATCTGCGATAGAATTAAACAAAATACATGACACCACAGTGTATAAACAAAAATTTGTATGAAACTAAATTATAGAATACAAACAAAAAAAATGTAAAGACGAAATAGCGAAAACAAAATATAAAAAAAATGCAAAAATTAAACAACGAAAACAATGACACAAACGAAAAAAAAAACAAAAACAATGTAACAAAACTAAATAAATAGAAAAACTTAAAAGAAATTAATGAACAAGAGTAGGCTAACAAATACAAACAAATCAAAACAAAACTAAAGAATGCGAAATAATAACGAAAACAATATTAAAACATGTCATCACAGCTAACATAAATAGCAACAGAAGTCGCTTAGCAAATTCCAGTATTGGAAATTTGCAAACCCTACAGAAAACGCTCACAATAGACGACCTCTATGACGTGGCATAATCTAACGGAGACACCACCCAACCGAGAACCCACTGAAATATAAATATATAAATATACAAATAACATATAGACATATAACATATAGAATGAGATGATACACAGAAGACTCAGCAGAAGTATAAGGGCACAGTTTACATACAAACAGGCCACTTAACTTATAGGCTTCCAATCGTCGAACAGCAGAAAAAACGGATGTCAATCAACGTCCTAAAGAGCGAAGCTCCAACGATGATGGCACATCTGAACTGCTTCCACTGCTAACACGATGGTACAAGAGCTTCTGAAATACTGTGTGTTGAGTTGTTTCGGCACTTGACCTTCTAATCCAAAAGTAAGTTGATGGAAATCGGTACTTGGCCTTCTTCAGAAAACAACCCGTTTCAACCGGCACTTGACCTTCACAAAAAAAACGACAGCACTGGAACCTTGACAGCAGCAACTTGCTTGACTTGCGTAAAAGATAACAGCAGTCCGAGTTATCCGGCAACATGTAACAACGCCGGGTACTGTCAAATTCTTGTTTCCGTCAAAAAGTTGAAATTTTGACTTTTACCGGGCAACGCCGAGTACTTTGAAAATTTTGAAGATGTTGACTGTATTGAAGAATGTTAATTTCTTGAAGGATGCTGATGAATTCTTGTTGAAAATGAAGTGGGTAAGGGACCCCGTGTTTGCTGGTACCAGAATCAAACCAGCTTATGGCCACCAAATGATGCGTGATGCCATATGATGATGGATGGTATCCGCATGTCTGGTTTTGTGTAGTGTGCAGATGTGTTCAGTCAAACAATGTTCATACAAAAAATAACAGGGCAATCCACATAGGACGTCAGTAAACTCACGACGTATAAAGTCAATGATTCTTGTAACAGCCGTTGACGTTTTTCTTCATTATTTATTGTGGACGCCACAGTGACAAAAAATGGTTACGCGAATATGTAGGCACATCAAACAGTCATTATCACAGCAACATTCAATACAGCAATAGACGGTAGACAGCATTACAATGATGAGTCAGATGCATGTTATATTTCATAGTGCTGTAAATGTAGTCAGGTGAAAAACTCCATCCTTTTCTATAACAGCCAGGAGATAACCAGATGTATGAGATCAGTTCACTCTCCTTAGTCTGACTTCAGCAAGACAGACACGTCTGCCGAAGTATAAATAATGTCCTCAAAAAATATCCTCTAGATAATAAAGGTTTTCCAAACCTAGTTCATTTAACAAAGTAGCAAGTAATGGTCCTTGGGACATGCATCAACCGATGCAGTACAATACAGCGACATGTGAGCTGGGAAAACATCTCGTGACGACGACTTTCGAAGACAGGCTATGAATCGAAATCGCTCACGACCCAAAATCGATAGAGTTAATGAAAAGTCAATTTACCTTGCTTTCAGGAAATACACAGAAATATCACGCCTCCCGACATGTGGGAAACACTAGAGGTATTATCTCGAATAAACGAAATATCCATTAAGAGGACTACACATCCCTGACAGAACAAAAAAATAGCGGAGATCCCCTCTTCAACGAGGCATCTCTTTCGCCATTCAAATCGCTCACTCCACTAGTGGTGGGCGGAAACCGATCGACCAAAAAACAAGACCAGTCATGCGCAGTCCAGCGCAAAAAGACCACAGCTCAAAACTTAACTGCATTCAATACCAACGCGGGAAGACAAATGCTTACCGAGAAAAGTGACTATAAATTTCAAGCAGTTGTTGCCCTTGCGTTATAAAATAGATATTGTAATAAAACGATGTTGCGAGAATTTATCACGCAACACTCCCCTTGACTGAGACCAGAGAATTATAGCCCAAAACTAGTCACATCCCCTCATTTTGAATGCATTCCAGTCATTCACATTGTGACACTGACAGTGTGAGTATTCCTAGTCCATACTCAGTTACTGACATCACAAGCTGATGATTGAGGAGAAACAGTAGTCTCTGTTCCAAGTGCACAGCAGCCATTGTTTTTAGGGCTGCCAATCCTCACTTGCACTTCTGTATGATCAGTTTGACATGATATTCAAATGATAGCCCATGATCAAACATTACTCTCAGGTACTTAAGCTTATCTTGCCTATCAATGTTCTGCCCAGTGAAAGATCTGCTTTCTCTATGTTGTTGTTTAAAGAGTGCCACATCACACAGGCCTTGTTGGGGTTGACCTTTGATCCACTTTGTTCACACCATTTAAAAACTCCCTGTAGTGTCTCTTGTGTGCCTTGGACCATTTCCTGTCTGTCTGAGCCAGTTCTGAGCATGAGTATGTCATCTGCTAAAGTTAATGTTCATCCCAGTCCTTTTGGTTGAAAGGTTGCTACTTTTGCTGTGTAGATGTTAAACAGTACTGGTGATAGTGGAGAACCCTTGGGTAGTCCTGGACAAATGTGCATAGGTTCTGATATCCATGTCCCCAAGTGAGATGCAACAGATCTCTCCGTTAAGGCAGCTGCTATCCACCTTTTTAGCCAAGGGTTTACACCACATGCCATTATAGAGTCTATTAGGGTTGCAAAGTCCACACTGTTATAAGCATCCTCTAAGTCAATTGCAACAGCCACCAATTCTCTTTTACCTGGGATCACATTTTCAGTATATCAAGGTAGGTAGACTTCAATAATTAAGTGAATTGAGAATCGTTTTGATTGAGTGTGACAGGTCATAATTGGAGAGAAAATTTGCAAGTGATAAAGACATGCAGAAGAATAAACAAGAAATAGACAAATGTTGGGAAACTTTGACACCATAGTGGTTAGGCTAATGAACCATTAACCAAGCAAGGCAAGATTAACATTTTATATGAGAACATATTTTTGTGACAGCATGGAAACAGAATGATGCAACTAGATCTACGAAGGGGACCCAAAGATGCAGCAATAGAGAATGCAGTCAGTGACCCATAGCTTGACTGCTTGTATCAGAGTCCATGAACCAGAGCTGACTAAGACCCTACTCCACCTCCACATGGTGGTCCTGGAAACAGTCTGCATCACTGCAGTCTGACTGAGCGAGTAGGGATCGCAGAGGGAAGGCAAACCCGGTCCCAAAAACTGCCGTGCTGAAGTCAGATGTGTCGACCGAAAGGTGCAGATATCACAGCTCCGGCGTAAACAGACACAATGTAACCAACGTCCTTTTCAGGACGAACGAGGAAGAAGAGGAACAAGAAGAAGATGTACAAAGAAGAGTTAAAATGATTAAAGCATCTGTGACCAGTAATCAAGTTCTCTGAGTTGTAACAACAGATAGATTGAATAACTTTGTTGAAGCAAGTGAATGAAAGCTTGGCAAGTTCGTAAATTAGTAGAACTTTTTTACATGAGTCTTTCTTCTACAAGATTGTAAATACATTGGTGTATTGAACTATGACAATCAGAGCAGCATTATGCCACATTTATTTTTTTTTTTTAATAAAGTTTTTCCTTTTTTTGGCAAGGCACGTCCCATTCAATTAATATCAGTTATATTAGGGCAGATGTCCAAACACAAAAGACTCATAGGTCTGGGGTTTTGCCACATTTATCATTCTACATGTTATAATATCGTACTGTTGCTGTCATGTTACAGATGAAGTTATTAGAGTACTGAGAGCTAACACTACACAAGGGCAGAGGTTGAGCTAACCACTATAGCAGATCATCAACAACATGTAGCTTTTGGCAGCTATTGAATAGCAATGGCCACAAGAACATGACATTGCTATAATGGTTTTGTCACACACAGTGATCAGTATATACATCTTACCCAACATAGTGTACAATGTTATGCACAAGAGACCTGTGACTTTAATAAACGTAAAATTTGCACTAAGCTAACACCTGCAATGAATGCATTTGCATTAATAGAAGTGCAGAAATATTCCAACTTACCAGTACACTTTCACTTCTATGAATAAATTAAAATTACCAAGAAAAAAAAGCAGTTTGTTTGAAAGGCAAACATTATCACTACTAAACCACTGAAGCACATTGATATATATGGTCTTTTTGTGGTTTTTTTTTTTTTATAATTTTTAATTATTGCATGTCTCAGTCATCATGTTGTTTCTGTTGTTAGGCAGAGACATGCTAAGAAAATTATAAGGGAAGATAGACATAATGTTATTGTGTGCTCATTTCAGTGAACTCATAATTTTTAATGTGTTCTCAAAATGCCAATTAAATATGCCTATTTCTGATTTAATTTTTAAAACTGTGAATGATGCCATAATTCTTTGCTTGTGAAGCTGCTAAGAATGTGAATTAAGGTGTCATATATAGAAGTAATATTTATTACTGCAATGATATCACTTCTACAAATGAAGCATTCATTATGTGACTTCAGATTTGTGATTATGAACCCAGCATAGCTCTGAGAGTATGACTGCTTGTAACATGACAGCTACTTGAATGCCACTGAATTATTTCATAAACAGATCACAACTTTCACCACATTTTTATATACCCATATCACTAAATAATTCTCATTTTATTCTTTTCCTGCCAGAACCATGATGGTCATAACTACACTGAAGACTGTGATACTCATGATCAGATAGGTGACATCATAGATACAAAAACACCAAGAATTAAGAAAGTAGAACAACCTGGCTTATGTAAAGATGAAGGTAATGAAATGGTCATTGTATAGATGAAATAATGCTATTTTTATTTATTTATTTTTATTTTTTGTTTCATATTTTATTGATTTTTGAGAATAAAACTCTGCATTCTTAGTAAAAAAAACTCTCTAAGATCAGAACATCACCGTAGGACAGCGGTTTTCAACCTTCTTGAGTCCATGGCTCCCCTGACCAACTATTTTCTTTCTGCGGCTCCCCTGTGGGATAACTGGTAAAAACTTTAGCAATGTTTCAACGTTTAGCCTAACTTTTTTTTTAGCAGGAAAGTTTTGGAAAGCCTTTTAAACAATGTAATTTGTTAATGTAATTTTTTAAAAAAATGCAATAGACAATCTGTGAAAAAATTACACGTACAAGAAAAAATATACATAAAGTGCACTTTGAAAACTCTTACTATAAAAATAAAACAGCACAGATAAAGTAGTAAAGTAGATAAAGTAAAGTAGATAAAGTAGTGAATGATTTTCAGGCAAATATTTTTTTAAAATGTTAGAAAACATTTTTAAAAAATATTTGCCTGAAAATCATTCACTGATATACTGCACTCATGATTCAATCACCATGACAAAAACTTGTACAGTAAAACTAAAAAAAAAAATATGAATAAAGTACCAGTCACCTCAGTGTGAAACTTGAGCTTGCTTGTTGTTACACAGCTTGTCAAATCTTGGCACCAATTGAGATACAGCTACCCTCATTTCCTTCTCCACATCAAGTCTTGATCTGAACTTGGTTTTAATGACAACCACTGCTGAAAACCCAGCCTCGCAGTGATAGGAGGTTGCAAAAGGAATTAATATCTTCAGGGCTCTCTTGCTCAAGCTTGGGAACTCGTGTTTTACGGAATACCAAAATTTTGGCAATGCCATGGATAGAAACTTTGCTTGTAGTGAAGAGTCTGATGAAAGTTCTATCAGTTCTTCCTCTTCTGCAGTACTGATGTCTGAAGGAGCATCACTATTGAAGGGATTTTGAACCCACTGAAACCTGTCACAGTTTTCAGGAAAGTATTTTTCAAAATGAACACTGAGTTGAGAGGCGGGTCGGGGGAAAGGGACATCAAAGGTTGGCCAACATCAAAAGTGAAATTTTTTCGGGGTCACGCAGGTTGACAAACACTTCAAATGAAATTTCCCACAGCTCTGTGTTTTCTTTACAGTTAAATATGAAACAAATCCACGCCCACCCATGGCGCCCCTGATTGTCAGGGTGCACAGGTTGAAAACCGCTGCCTTAGAATACCATTTATAGAGATAACAGTGAAACTACTCATGAACCTATAGCCTGGTCTGGTATTCCAATTTATTATGATATATTAATACTTACTGATAAAACTATAAACACAAATTAGACATTAATAATAGAAATAAAAATTCACACATTGTGTAATAATGTTTATCATTAGCCTTTTTAATTATGGTGGTCACAGGAATGATTGTTAGTTACCTTCCTTGTAGTGCTTGGGCAGATATACAAAGTAGGCAAGTATTGATTTTAGACACATTGAAAGAAAAAAAAT